>JAOTRQ010000014.1:1361745-1381342 GCA_028565875.1 Hoplisoma paleatum | reverse complement strand
TACTGTATTCTTTGCCTATTTTCTTGCCCAGCCCAATTTTTCTGAACTCATGAAGGTGACAAATGAACTCATTTAAGCGCTGTCACATGGGTCAGTGATAAACGACCCATACGCCTGAGTAACCTAAAGTAAAATCCTCTTCCAGGATTTTCTGGCTGATAACTGATGTGTTGCCTCTTCAGGTTTAAAGACCTACCTGATCTCTGGAAGAAAGTTGGAAAGCTTCCACTGCAACTGCTCACAGCTGGGTTTGGTTGGAACTAAGCCGGTTGGATCCTGTGATGTCCCAGGTTTGCCGTTAGCACTTCAGCCTGGTCCTGACAAAGCTAAGGTCAGTGAATCATTCTTTTAATGTTATACTGTAGGTTCTGCATCTCCATACATTTTGTATTTTTTTCAAAAAGTTGAATATAAAATACACTCCTAACTTACAAGCTCACATTCGAATCAGTTCAGAAGTCGTGTTTTTTGTACTGCATTTTAATCACCTTTGTTTGAAGAGCCACATCTGGCCGCTGTAACAGCCAGTACGTTTTTGGATACGTCTTAATTATTTTGGCACCGTCAGGTGATAATCAGCTTCTCCCTTGCTAGTTTGGGTGTAATTGTGTTATATTCAGCAGTTCTGCTACAGATGGGGGTTCTGATTAAAACATTTAGATGACGTTGCTTTTCTACGCTTTAATCTACTAAAGTATTTTTGTAGCATCCTTTCTAACATTGTCACGGTAAAATTAAACTTCTTTGCCATTTATGTTTTTATTTGTATTTTTCATTTTTGTTCAAGGAACCGTTCACTTGTACTTAATAATGTGCTTTGTTACATTGAAGCTAATTATTATACTTAGAATTCAAGTCATCTCTGAGTCGTTAAGTACTAATTAGTCATTCTGTGCTCACTCACTCATGCAATAAGTCGTTAAAGCTTGTTTTAAAGACACCTTGGATGTAGATGTTATTTATAGTGCGCTATTTATAGTGCTAGTCACTTTTGGTGTCACAGAATACATTATAACAAGTGCATTTCAATTATAACAAGTGTGTCTGGTTCATGGTTTTAAAAAATGTAGTTAAATCCAACATATAACAAATGCTGGATCTCAGCTTTGAGTAACTACACCACCATCCGGGGAATAATTCAGATTAATGCCAGATCTGTCTCGTTTTCTATGGCATATCATTATAATGTGCAGAACAGTTACACATTGCTCAGATGGGTTAAAATTTGGAGAATTAGGAACACATGGATGTCTAATGCAAGTCCCAGATCATTATACTGCCACGGTAGGAAGTTATCATAAAAATGTTGGTTAATATTTGTTTATTTTTTTCTTATCCAGATATTTTTATGAATTTGTTTTTTTTGTTTGTTTTCTTTAGTCTGCTTGCCCTTCGTGCAGTGTGGTTCTAAGTACTTTAGAAGAGAAGAAACTGTCAACGGGAGAAGATCATAATGTCAGTCCAGATGAGCACAAGGCCAATAACCCAAAGGTACCTTTATATTTTAACTGTTTGTTAGTTACTTGTTGGTGGGCCGATCATAAGGGTTAATGTAGTTGTTTAGTTGGTTGTGCAACGGTTCCACTAGAGGAACTAAATTCTCACTAATACTGGAGACACTGATAATGTCATAAATAAGTTAATTATTAATATATGTTATTAACTGTGCACTGACTGTATCCCAGAATGTATATGACCATTATTACTACATGGTATAGAAATGGCACTCTTTTGTGTATTAGTACATGGGGTGCAATGGGGTGCTTCTCATTCGTTTTAACTGTGCATCCTCAGGTATCCTCAAACGAAAATCCCAAAGCCCTAAACGGCCTACTAAATCTAACCCAAGATGGAATTCTAACCAACAGCCAGACATCCCTTTCTGAGATACTCCAAGAGAAAGAAAAGAAATGGGGAGGAGGAGGAGGCATTGGTACCATGGACCATTCTGCTCTTATTCCTCTGCGCTCCAAGAACTTCAGAGAGAAAAGTGATGCCCATTTTGTGGAAGTAATAAAAGAAGATAGGTAATGTTAACATTATTCTATGGGTGTGACAAAATGTGAACTACAGTCAGTAATCATATACCTACAAAGTTCATCAATCTTTTAGGTAAAGCTTTGAAATGAAATATGTTTGTACAAGTTCGACCTAATAAAGTATTTGTCGAGTGTATGAAAATTGTATCACTTTTTCCTCACTACACTCATCTCTGGAATAGAAATCAATATTACAGTTTATGGCTTGAAACACGAAGCGTCAGGCTGATTACATAACCCCATTCTATAAAAGCTGTGTTTTATTATTGCTATGGTTGTACTCTCAGGGTGCTGGAATAAACGAGCCCTTGATCTCAGCTGTGCTGAGTAAAATATAAAAAGAATGCCATCATCACCTAGACAGCGAGCACGGACTGTGTCCTGCGGGGAAACCTTTCAAATACGATAAAATGTTGTTGCTTAGCAGATGTCAGGAATAATTTGTCTTTTACCAAGGGACCACCTGAAACCTATTTTATGCAGCTTCTGGGTGTCTCATGTCAGCCTATTACAAACATTAAAAAATGCTATTTTTGTATAACATTCTAGAAACTTATTGGCTGAGTTAATCGTAACAAAAATCGAAAAACGAAAAAAAAAAGAAAAGAATCACAGTTGTGAAGTTTATGTCTTTTTTAACACATCGTGGAATGACTAACGGCCCGAGACAAAAGGATGAACTATATTCTGATTTTCATTTTGAGACACATTAGATTGTAGAATTGAGTGAAACTAGATAATCGTCTTTTTAAGACAAATGTTTTATCACTTAATTAATCACGTAGTTAATAATATATTATATTACAATTATATGACAAATATGAAAACCGTCAGCATACTAGTAAGATAAGCTCGGATGAATGGTTATCTCTCAATAAATTATTTATTATGCTTATGATTATAACTTTCTTTGTTTATTATTTGTTTTAAACGCTCATAGTCTTGCTTATGTTCATGCTTATGTGCTACATATTGCATCTGAGAGGAATTTAATGCTACCCAGCTAACAAAATTAAGATTTTAAAAAGTTAAACTAAAAAAAGTTTAATTGTGCTTGTGGGAATACCATTTTGTTCAGTTTTTGTAACAGTTGTCTTCTTAAAGTTATGAAAATGTTTATAAAACATACTTAAATCTTGTTTAGTTTAATTAGCATTTACTTAAATGCTATTAGCTTGTTGGCTAATCGTTAACCAATGACTTTGGGGCTTTTGTGGTTAGAATATATGTATATTAGCAATTCGTATCTTAACCATTTGCTTTGTTTATCTTTAGTTTGATGAAGAATTATTTCTCTAAGCCTCCAATCACCAAACTCAGCCACAACTTTGTAGATAAATTATTGGAATCGGCCTACAAGACGAGCTACCAAGAGGAGGTAAAAATACCGACATTTACTACCAGACCGAGAACGATTTGTTTAGTCTATGCTGCCCCCTGCTGGACGTTTTTTAATTGCATATATTTCTGCTTTATTCCCTATTAACAGAATCCCAGAACCTTCAGTCATTCCTTATTTCTCGTTTGTCATTTCTGTCTCCGATTCTTTGCAGGTGGAGATGCAGGCGCCTGTCCAGACCTTCGCCAGCCCCACGTTTAGCTCATTTTTGGACATGCTCCTGTGCTGCTCGGTCCTCTTGGCTCTGTCGTTCGCCTGCTTTCTTCAGCCTCTGGTCACCCAGCAGCCACTGCCCATCTCTGCTCTCATTGTGGCTGCGGTGACTGGCATGATCGAATGCCTGGCACTTGTACTGGCTGTTCAGTGAGTAAAAAACCTGCAAGGTTTTACTTCGTTTAATTATTACTTGTTAACAACGTTGTATAAACACATTTTAATATCACTCTTATAACAAAGAATGACATATGTCATTCATATCCTGCAAGTGAGCACATTCAAATACAATTCAGCATTTTGAAAGTGAGTTATGGGTAATTAGAGTAGATTTGGAAAATATTAAGAAAAGTGTGCAAACCTAAAACTGTTCTGTTATTATCCACGACCAGTTTAGGATTACTTTTATATGCCAAGAGAATATGCCAAGTGGTAAGTGGTAAGCACTGTAAGAAATTCCCAGGTAAAGGCTGATATAACTTTTTAATAGTTCTGTTTATTGCATTTGAAATTATATTTTTTTCTTTCAACAAGTTTTTACCAAGTTCTTCTTGTCTCTGTTCTCTGTTTAGGAGAGCATTTTTCCTGGACAGAGTGTTGAGTTGTACCAGGACTTTGTTATGGTTCATCTCTGGCTGGGCCCCTCGACATCTAATAGGAGCGGTGCTGGTGTCGTTACCAGCCGTGTTAGTCTTTTCCCATATCAGCTGTAACATGAACCTCTCTATACAGGTAGAAACATACTCCTCTCATCTTATAGAACAGCTATAAAACTTTCTGGTTTATTCCAGAGCTGTTCAGTGGGGGTGTGGTTTGGGCTCAGTGCAGGCCACTGGGGGTTTCTTTGAACTTTAAGCTTTATCTACAAGAGTAGATAGTCGTACCGGGACAGGAAACTTTGCTTGAAAGTTAAAAGATAATGGGGGAAAAAAGATACGTTTAGAAGACGATAACATTCTGGTTTCCTTTTTTCCAGTTCACCATGTTTATCGTGTCCTCGGTCATCATCACGATCATCCACTACTGTAACTTTTGCCAGCTGTGTTTCTGGATGCGCTCATCTTTAGCTACGCTCGTGGGACTCGTTCTTCTCATCGTGTTGTGGTGTTCACCCTGCAGGTCGAAGCCAATGATTCTATTCATAAATATATAAATGAGAAGTATATATTTTAATGATATCTGTAAAAAGTTTCCACACTTTTATATCTTCTTTGGGAACGGCACAGATACAGTGATCAGTCATTTCTAAGAGACTGAGACATAGCATACTGTCGTGTACTGAAAATGCCCTAAAATTAATTAATATGTAAAAAAATAAGTCGGCTGCTATGTTGATTTTTTTGTGACATGAATCACACCAAACTGAATTCTGGGACTGCCAAATCTAATAAGGCGTCATCCAAAGCTCACTTGTTCTTTACTGAGTATACTGTTTATATTCTGATACATTAGAACCCATTGTGAACTTCGTTCTTTCTTTTTCAATAGATCCAGTGACTATGTCAGCAACAACGGAAGCTTTCCCCAGTCCAGTTTGGATCCTAATCCACATCCTCAGAATGTCCTGGGTCCTGAAGCTGTGCTGTCTATCCTACTGCTCCTGCTTCTTGTTTGGTTCCTCAACCGTGAGTTCGAGGTAAGCTACAGACTGTATTACCACGGCAATGTAGAAGCCGATCAGCACCGCATCAAGATCCAGAACATGCGGGACCAGGCGGACTGGCTCTTGCGCAATATTATCCCCATCCATGTAGCCGAGCAGCTTAAGGTCACCCAGAGCTACTCGAAGAACCACGATAACGGCGGCGTCATCTTCTGCAGCGTTGTGAATTTTAGCGAGTTCTACGAGGAGAGCTACGAAGGTGGCAAGGAGTGCTACCGCGTGCTCAATGAGCTGATCGGAGACTTCGACGAGCTGCTGCGCAAGCCAGGCTTCTCCAGCATCGAGAAGATCAAGACCATCGGCGCTACCTATATGGCGGCGTCCGGGCTCAACACCCAGCACTGCGGTGACCAGACGCATCCCAACGTCCATCTCCGCTCCCTGTTCGACTTCGCTCTGGAGATGATGCGCGTCGTGGACGACTTCAATAAGAACATGCTGGGCTTTCATTTCAAACTGCGAATCGGATTTAACCACGGGCCTCTCACCGCGGGAGTCATCGGGACGACGAAACTTCTCTATGACATCTGGGGGGACACCGTGAACATCGCCAGTAGGATGGACACCACTGGAGTAGAGTGTCGCATCCAGGTCAGCGAGGAAAGCTACTGCGCGCTTAGCAGCTTCGACTACGAGTTCGACTACCGCGGGACGGTCAACGTCAAAGGCAAAGGCCAAATGAAGACCTATTTGTATCCGAAAAGCGGAGACAGCGTACTCGTGCCTCAGTACCAGCTGTCCGTTTCACCGGAGATCAGAGCGCAGGTCGACGGCAGCATCGGCCGCTCTCCGACCGACGAGCTGGCGAATATGGTGCCTGTCGGGATGGGCATGTCCGTTTCCGTTAGTACCATGTTCATGAGAAATGGAGGTGCCGGCAATGAAAAAGCAGCCAACATGGAGGCACATAAAACGCATCGCTCCGCCTCCGTTTGTGGTCTGACGTCTATACCAGAGACCAAGATCGGCGAGGAAACAGCAGCATCTTTAACACAAACAGACCCTGAATTAACTTCTCCAGTCTCAAGTCCCAGACTAATCGGAGAAGGTTTAGAAAAGGATCAACAAGGGTTTTAAACAGAGCCAATGTTAACACTGAGTATGCATGATCCTTTCTTTAGGTTAGAAACGTATTCTTTAAATTGCTCACGCATCCCTGTTAGTTCGGCCTGCAAAGTAGAAAGTGTGTGCATGGCGATACGTGTGTTTGCCTATGAGCACAATGGTGACTTCATCTTATCCTTGGTATACACTCAGGAGAAGTCCAAGTTCAATGGTGGCACCTTATATTTGAAAGAAAAAAGATATAAAAGGTGACTAACGCTGATCATTATATTATGAGCACTTTTCTAATATTGTGTTGGTCCAGCTTTTGGGGTTTCCAGACGTGTGTCAGTCCTTGGATCACTTTGATAGACAGCCGTTGCCTAGTGGTTACAATACAGGACTAGTAATCCGAAGGACGCCGGTTTAAACCTCAACCATTCCAGATTGCTGTCGTTGGACCCTTGAGCAAGACCCTAAACTCTCAGTTGCTCAGACTGGATACTGTATTGTAAGTCGCTTGGTATAAAGACTTGGATAAAGCTTAATGCTTAAAATGTAAATGTAAACGATAGATACTGACCACTGTAGATCTGGAACACCTCACGAGATGCTCTGACTGATGTTGTCATCTCAACATGACAATCTTCCATGTCAAACTAAAATCCTAAAGGCTATGAACTCATATGGACGGCAAAGAGGGTGGTCAGTGTCTGAGGGTGCTGTCAAATTGTGTTTATCTTCCGGGGAGGAAACGAGTGACAAAGGTTGTTGTAGATTTTAGCTGATCGATATTGAACAACGAATGTGTTTAACTATTCGATCGTAAACGAAACATCGTAGACATCAAGGCACCGCCATATGCGGTGAGTGAATACTTTAACTCCAAGAGTGTGCACTGTATTTGTGGATGTCTAGATGCGCCCCCTTCTGGTCTGAATCGCTAATCTTTACGATCTGCTTCGTTTCGACACGTAGTTCAAAAGTTTTGAAGGTGCACATCAGGTTTGTCGAATCCTGATGACGTACTCGATGGCTTGTCTAATTTGTCATGCATCCACCATCTCTCTAACTCTGAGGATGACATGTTTACATCCATAATATGAAGCAACAACGAGAGTTGTTTACAGATTCAATAGATTTAAAACACTCTTGTTATAGACTTGCTTTACTTTAATTAACCCAAGGTGTGTATACATTTCACTGCATTTCTAAGTTAAGATTAATTATTGACTAATACTAAGTAAACAGATGATAAATGATCATGAACGTCTGAAGTTAATCGTCTTCATCACGATACCTGTTAGTCATATTAGTAAGTAAGTAAACAAACATTTTATACTCTGTCTGAAAGAAGCAGAAAAGATGAGTTTGCCGACGTCCAGATTATGGACTCTAGACGCTTGCGTCCGAGCATCTCCAAGACTGCAACAGCAAATATGCATTGGTCAATATGTACCAAAAGTTGTCCTAGGAAAGATCAGTTGCAAACCTGTGACAGGGATAATGCTTAAGAAGTGAATCCCGGCTGTGATGGAAAGGTGTCCGAATACACAGTGCAGCCAAACAAGGGCCAAAACAATATTAGTCAGTGGTCATAATGTTATGGCTGATCAGTGTATAAATCCAACGACATAGAAGGTTCACAGTGGGTTCACAGTAAGTAAATCACATCCGTCTTATTACAGAGATTCTGAACTTCGTGTAAAGATTCTTCTCACTTAAAAAGTTTTGCTGAGTTTGCTGAAATTATTAATGAAATGAATGATGGGGTTTCCTGATTATTTAAGGGTTGTGCAAAATGTTTACTCTCAAAACTCATACAATTCTTTTTACAATGTATTACCCAGCATCAGACCATTTTAACGCCATCATCAATAATTGCCAAGACTTTGATCCAAGACTCTAGATAGAAAACTTTTCTCCCTCTGTCCAAAAATGTGGAGCATGGAATTTATTGTCTGCACCACATTTAAAAAGTCGGGATAGAAGTGTGTTGCACTGCAATATAACGATTGCTATTAATGATTCATTCTTATTTAATAGTTTGTCCTAAAGTCGGTCAGTTCAGGCATCGTCAAGCAATGCAGACGATTCAGAAATGATTCCGACTTTTTGTTCTTTTTTCTCAAATTAGAGTTGAATCCATAGTTAAAAAAATAAATTGGCTGCATAGTTTCTGAATCAATCAGAAATATAAAGTGCATTAATCAAAATGAATTAAGGAATATAGTTCAACGGAAGTCGGACTGGGTGTAGGAAAGGAGTCACTACTTTACAGGTGCAGATTTGACCCCCTACAATCGAATTGGGCTTTTATCACGTGTAGCAGAGGAATATAGAAGAATTAACAAATGACATGTATGTTAAAGCTCTCTGAATAACTAAAACACTGATTGTCAGCTTTTCACACAATGGAAAGTGTGTGTTAGCCTGCTGTCAGGTCTGAAAATGACACCATATAGGTCATAATGCATTTCAATAAATAACAAGTAGGTCGTGATGTGGAGAAATCTGCCAAGTTATAAAACCGTCCTCATCCCGGAGAGCGTATACATTGTGTCTAAGTTCTGTATTCATTGTCATTGTATTCCTTCATCAAGTTTTGTGTTTTTTAATCAAGTGCCTTTTTTAATAAGCACAATTTGTGCAATAGGCACTTATAAATGCGAAAACGTATTAAGTTATGCTTGTTAGCATTTATGTTGCTACTGCAGTGATCAGTGCCAAGTCAGAGATCTCTTTTAAAATGTGAATCGTTGAGCTTAGTCAAGAGCTGCCAGGCAGAAAGTAACAGAGTGTTCAGAATAATTCTGATCATTATTATCTGATCACGTTATTTGGGGGCTTGTTATACTCAGAACCCTCAGAAAAGTGCACTTCAACGTCAAGGGGATCAACATTTAGGATTTAAATACTAAAACTAAGCACAAAAGCATTTGGATTGGATCTCTGAAATGACTTTAGTCTCTTGTACTTTGTCTTGTACTTTGTATTTTGATCAAATTTTGTAAAAGGTTGGCGTTTTTACTCCTTCCACTGTTTTAAAGGCAAAATGAAAAGCACTTGAGGATTTATGATAGTAGATTTGCTGATTAATGTAGTAGCTTACTAAATATGTTCTGAAAGGTCTTAAGAAAATAAGACTATAGTTGTTGGCCGGGCTTGTTTTGGTAGTTTCAGATCAGCAGATGTGTGTGCTGTAGAGGTTACACACTTTGGCTAATAATGCTATAATATTTAGAATGTATACATGTTTAGATTTGTACATAATTGTTTATCTTTAGAAGCACAGAAAGTGGTCCAGTACTGCAAAATCATCACAGACTTGTAAGTACAAAAAGACGACTGGACATCTTGCTGTTTAGCAGCTTCCTCAGCAGTTTCGTTTTTTTTAATGCATCATCATTAAATGCATTTGTTTTTCCAAATGTTTCTTTGTTTTAAGGATAGTTAACCTTATAATGCTTTCAGTGAACTCTAATATTTCATTTAACGATCTAGATCATGTGTTTAAATGTGTTTTAAAAGGGTTGTGTGCTCATAGTTTGGGTTAAGCAATGTTGCTCACAAACTATTGTGTGTGTGTGTGTGTGTGTGTGTGTGTTTTATACTGACATTAGTATTACACTGCTATTTTGGCAAAAGGGATGAGTCTTAACCCATCCCTGCTCATAAAGGACAAGGCTTTTCTTAAACGCTCCCTTTTAATCCCTTAAAAAGTGTTACTGCATCATCCAGTCTTAACTTGTCCCCGTCCTTTCTATTTGTATGTGTTGCTAAAAAATACATTGATAAGACAATTGTTATATTTTTTGTAGTTGTTTCGTAGTCGTTTAACAGTTGTATCCGTCAATTAAAATGTAATTCTGAATAGAATAGACATTACACTTACCTCTTGCAGTAACTGGAGTAATATTACTGATATCACTCTAGTATATATTAATATAATAGGATCATATTTCAAAACATTATAGCCGCTTTTATGACCTGCTGTGTGTTATAGTACATTATTTCTCCAATATATGGCCAGCTCTACTAATGGCAATTGTTTACTGACTAAATGAACACAACTATATCTAGATTCTTCTATTTAGCCTTAATTAAATTGTCTTCGTGGGCACACAACCCTTACAGTTAAGATTTAGAGCAATATGAAATCACAATAAAAGCTAAGATTTCATCTTTTAAACTTACTTGCCTTTTAAACCAGAATGTGCTCAGTTGGTTAAAAAAGTGCCATCTTTTAGTACATCATCTTATTCTTTGTATTATCTTTTAGCTAAGTTAACCTAGAATGACTAATTAAAAAATAAACAGAAGGGCTAAATGAGTAGCCTATCATAAGTAGCACATGATCGTTGAAACATTGCAATGCTTTCTGTGCTACACCCACTTTGTAGTTTTCTATTGTTAAGTGAGATATGCTCACTAAACCGGGCTACCATGCAAGCCTACTAGTTTAATATCTGCATCGAGACACTTAGAAATGTGCTTACTGTCAAAAAGTATACATATTAAGATTTGCATTATGTTTGCCTTATTTCCTCCTGAAAGCTTTTGTGGGAATGTTAATAAATAAAAAAAAATAATTTACAGAAAGCTGTGTCAGTTTTTAGAAAGCAACATCAACATGGGTTTTAAATCACTTCTAAATGAGAATTAAATGATCATTTATATATTTTATAATATAGAAGTAATAGAAGAAAATTAAAAATGTATATGAAAGGAACCAGGATTAACAGTCGTTGGATTTCAGTGATCTCTGATTGGAACGCTCGTTTGTTAAATCTTTGAACAACTATAAGCTTTTCTTTAAATACTTTTAATATAATTTCATTGTGTTTTTTTATGTAAGCAATATATTTTTATAATTAATAGTGTGCATTTTGAAGGTGTCCCTTATATTTGTGGAAGTGAGGTGAATTGGAGATATAAAATGTCCATTACTGTGTATACAGTATATGGCCCAAAGACATTAAACATGACACCATGACATTAAAATCTTTATGTAATATTGATACTCACTATCTAGTATGTTTAGCACCATCATCCCAAAAGGTGCCTGGTTGTGATTATAAAATGTTATTTTGCTGTCAACAGTTTGTCATGATTCTGAGATGATCTGACACTTTAATTTGGGAACGTTTTAGAGTTGTGGTTTGGGTACTGAACTAGTAATCAAAAGGTCACTGGTTCAAGCCCAACCATTGCCAGGTTACCACTGTTGGGTCATTAAGCAAATTGCTAAAGCCTTGGTTACTTACTGTTACAGTTCTCTATATCACTGGATAAAAACATCTGCATAATCCTGAAAAATGTCGTTCTGTTCATTTATGTAAATGTTTTGTTTTGTAATTAAACAGATTGGGGCAACCGTGGCCTCGTGGTTAGAAAATTGGGCTTGTGAAAGGAATGTTACAGGTCTGAGAGTCGACAGGTCTCGATTGAGCCAGGCACCGTACCCCTAATTGCTGCCTGGGTGCTTTGAATAGGGCTGCCAAACAGCAAGAAGGTTCTGGGTTTGATACAATTGTGGGGCGATCCGGGTCTTTTCTGTTTGAAGAATGCATGTCTGTGTGAATGTCTTCCGGGTGCTCCAATTTTTCTCCCACAGTCTAAAAACATGCAAGGAAGGTAAAATGGAGTTAACGAAACTGTCAATATAAAATTTTGTTCTGGTGGAACACAACCAAGTCTTTTTTTGTCATGAATGTACCCTAAATGTAAAACCCCGTTAAATCCCGAATAAGTAAATAATGTTGTAAAATTATAGTTTTAAACACAAATTTAATGATTTATATATATAAATTATGTAAACAACCCAGGTCTTGTTGCAAAGCCCTGCTAATCAGAAGCTTTAAGTGTTTAAGTGCATTCTTTATTCTTAGTTGTTTGATAGTATCCTGTACCCGTGTCATATTGACTCTCTGTACAAAACCACAACTAAATCTAAAGCATTTATTAAAGCATCTATTAAAATAATAAAAATAAAATACATTTAATGTAAATAGCTATACATGCACTAGCCGCTATTAGCGTTGAGTTGAGTGATGTGACGTAGAGAAGGACGTGGCCCCGCCCACTCGACGGTCTGTCTGGAAAAGAAAAAAAAACTTTTTGTATCGAAGGAATCAACAGCCGCCATCTTGTCGCGGATGATAGTCGGGACTTCGGAGGAATATAATAACATTAATATAACCGCGGACCGTCCGGACCGAGCCTTAATAGCTTTCGCGGCGACGGCTGGTACTAATATGGTCGATTCGGACGACAATTGTGCTGTCTGTGGCCGAAATGTGGCGAATCTGGTCCTGTGGAAAAGCTCCGTATAGCTGATTTCCCCCTCCAGCAAGCATTGCTTCTGATAATTTCGCCCCCGGTGCCATGATTAAATCCGGCCTGCGCTGGTTCCAGCAAAAATGTCTTTGTAAGGGAATTCTTTTCGTTTTTTGTTGATTCGGGTCCGAAAATGGATCGTGTGGCTTTTCGCTCGGACTCGGAGGATATCGCTTCCTTGGAGATAGACCGATGACGTAAGACGTAGAAAACTCGATTCTAATTCTTGTTTGAATCTTTTTTTTTTCTCCTCAGAGCAGCAAAACGAAATTATTTTTTCTGATTTAAGAAGAGACATTATGAGCGTAATTGGTGTGGAATTATCATGGGTTGAATGGCGGTGGCGAAGCGGGGCGCTGTTGCTTGTCTTTTGAGCCATTTCAGCTGGTTTAGTACTACTGACTTGGTGCGGCTTTTTTCTTTTACATGAATGATTTTCTAACTCGGGTTTTCAACCGAGACCTTTAAACTTAGTAAATTCATTCCGCCTTATCAAAAACAAAACAAAACAACCGACGAAAAGATACAGAATGGCCGAGAACCTTCTGGATATTGGACCCCCAAACGCAAAGCGTCCTAAGCTGAGTTCTCCTGCCCTGTCTTCGTCCGACGGTCCAGGTAAGAAATACTCTCGAGTATGATTGACTAAAGTCTAACGTGGTGCGAATTGGAACATAAAACGTTTATTACTTCAAGTAAGAAGCTTTATTGTGTCTACATGTGTGTGAGAATAAACGTCGCTAGCTAGAACTAGCAAGCTAACTGGCTACCAGCTCCGGACGGCCTGAACTTAAGAGCCTCTCGAATAGCAGTCCAGTAACACAACATGCCTTCACATTTCATTCTAAGTACACCTAACACACACGACCGAGCTTCTCTGGTCAGTTTTCCTTTCCCGAAAGCAAATAATCTTTAAATAATCTAAAAAAAGTGCAAAAAAAAGAGGTTTGTTAGCACGACTAGGCTAACATTACTGTTACTAGGCTACACATTAGCTGACAGTCATGTAGCCTGGCCGCTTGGGCTCCTGTGCCGAGGCCGAGAAGCTTATAAGCGGTATTAGTTACGCTTCATTCTAACCAGCCGCACTTCTGTTTATAAAGGCGCTTGGTTCTTCTTTTTATTCCATTTCCAGAGTTTATAACGAGCACCTGAATGTGTTGGGAATGGCTGGTGTCATGCTGGATGATGTTTTGCTACGACCGAACCGCGTCCATCGAGCCATTTTAACTCGTTTAGCGTTTGCACGTCTTCCATGTTTACTGCCTGTTAAATGTGCATAAGAAACATCGAGTGTAAACATCGATTCTGAGATGTTTTCGGTGACACAACTGCATGGAGAGTTTGTCTGTCCCGTCGAAAACAACAAACCGGTATGACTTGTATTTATTCGACTTCTCGTCCATTATAAAACTCGAGTTGGGACAGAATGTCACTTTTTCAGTTAGTACATGTGATGCTGGATGCAATTAAACCACTCAAGTAATTAGTATGTCTTTCCTTTGCTTTCTTTATTTTTCTTTACATATTTCTTTGCAAAGATGGGATTTGGAAATAATAACCTTCCTACCATTTCAGTCATGATTGTGGTGCATGTTGCAGCCAGAATTGGAGAATTGTGTTGTTTACATCTGGATTGTTAGTCAATAGGTCTTATCTATCTGGAAATTATTTGCAAACACAATACTCACAATTCAGAAGCGGTATGGTTCGCTATATGGTCGTTCTTGGGTTCGATTCCCAGATGGGGCAGTCCCAAGTCCTTTCTGTGTGGAGTTCGCCTGTGAGCTTTCTCAAACGTGCAACCGGGTCAATTGTCTGCCTGTGTTTGACGTAGTCTTATGAACCGATGACACTTGTGTAATGGATAACTACAGTGTCAAATAAACAATAAACAACTACCAGGAAACTGGAGATGTTCAAACTCTCTGAGATGTTTGACTTGCTCAGACGCAGTTGGGTTTAATTATCTTTTACAGTGGCTAAGGTCCATTTTATACTCCTGCGTCAAATCGACGGGCACGCTCCGCTTTACAATGTCATTGCTGCCAGAACCTCTGCGTAGTCCGGCGTGCACCTTCAAAATGTTTCTAACTATACAACACAAGGACGCCGAACAGAAGAGGAGCGCTAAGCAATATCCCCGAAAAAGAATGGCACATACACACTTGTTGTTAAAGTATTCTCCATCTACATATGACGTTGCTTTGACTTCTTTAAAAAGCATTCATTCAACTCTGATCAGCTAGAATCGGCTATCACCTGTCTTGCTCATCGCTAAATCTGAATGGTAAACACAAGTGTGCCAGAACCTTCAGAAACTGCTCACAGTCGTTGTGGCAGTTTATCACTTCATGGTGCGTATGACTTTGATGCAGGACTAAACGAAAAAGAAACTGTATAGAGGTGACGTTGTCTTAAGTGGGTCTCCATACAGCAAGAAGGCCCTGAGCTCGGTCCCCAGGTAGAGTGATCAGTGTCCTTTTATGTGCATGTTCTCCTTACCACATGGTTTAAGAGCCACTTTCCGAGTGATGGTGGGTACCAGCAAGAACGTCTATGTGAATGCATTTTTTGACAGCGGTGTGGATTATTCTTTTATATTTAATCAAATATAAAGTATATTGTAATGTTACCGGGAGAATCTTTAAGCCGTGCATTCCTGCAAAGAAACCAATAGGCTGCTACCAAAAGCAGTTGCTATGGCGACAAAGTTGCTTTGATGGCGTGCATTTTTGTTCTTCTAAAAATACGCGCATAATCGAAATACAACTTCACATAACTGTAGCATCCCGCGTTCTATTACGAGGACAGCCATTTTCCAAATATCATTTCTTGCGGCTGTTTTGTGCTGCCCGATCACTTAAGGTTCAAGTTGAGAGGCAGTTTGTTCGTATCTTATCGAGGCTCAATCAAAACGTTGAGCGATCTTAATATAGCTCACCGTCTGTATGGTTCCTTCAATAACTGATGGTTTGCTGATCACACTGCTTGACGCTCATTTAAATGTGACAGGATCTCAGTTGTAGCCGAGGTCTAAGAAGTTCTATCTGTAAAGCTAGCCAAGTTATGTCACAGATCGTCTATTTTGTATTGCTGAAAAAAGGCCATTTCTATTTTTGTTTCATAATTTGCCTTAATTATCTTGCATGCATCAAATGCCTGCCAAATTGTGATGCATTTTTGTGGCACATTCTTGTTTTAAGTAACTGCCTCACTTAATCGCATCACGTTTACAAGGTAATCGGTTACTTGTGCGCATGTGTTTCAGGATACTGTTCATCCGACATGTTTTTATTGAGCATTTTGACATCTTGGAGAGTTTTTTTTCCAAAGAGAACAACTTATGGATACGGACTTTGTTTAAGTGAAGACATGCATCCTTGGACTGTACCTACCGATTCTACCATTGGCGCTGTACTAAATTCGGCAGGGAAAAATGGTCATTATAATTTGAGTGAGCCTGACCACAGCGATATTGTGATGGCTAGACATATGAATCATTTCATATCAATTCTTGCTGAGTCGCTATATCTCTTATTTATTACTTACTGTCCTACTGTTTTCTCATTCCAGATTCGTTGTCCTTGTTCGACCTGGAAGCCGAACTCCCAGACGACTTGATCCTTAACGGTGATGTCGGCTTGCCATCAATACCAAGCAACGGTGATGGAGGAGTCACGGGTAGGATGGGTGCCATGGTGCCAGATGCCGCCGCCAAGCACAAGCAGCTCTCGCAGCTCCTGCAGTCCAGCAGCGCCGGCCAGACGAGTATGGTCGGACAGCTAAGCACCCTGTGCAAGAGTCCACTGGGTCAGGCCTCGCCGAGTCACCCTTCTCAGACCCAGAAATCCGTGGCCACACCCGGTGGCCCGGGCAACAGCGGCAGCCCAGGCATGAGCATGAACACTGGCTTCAACCAGGCCGTGCTGAACAGTACGCAGGCCCACGGGATCATGAGTCAGAACATGGCACAGCAGGGGCCGATGCTGAACGGCATGATGGGCCAGGCAGGCAGAGGAAGGCCGGCACCGGGCATGCAGTACCAGGGCCAGACCATGCAGGGGACACCGGTAGGAGGGGCAGGCACGCCGGGCGTCAGTTTGGCAGGCAGTGTTCTGGCAGAGACCCTGACCCAAGGGGCACCACAGATGAGCGCACATACTACCATCAACCCTCAGCAAATGGGCAACATGGTGAAGGTGAGTGTGTTTCCACCTGTGTAAATGTGGCTTTTTATTTTAACCAACTAAACACAAGAACAATCTTACGTTTCATGACAAGTAAAAATAACCAAACCAAAGTAATAAATGGAATAGAAGCGAGGAAGAATGACAAACACAACACTTATCAGTCATTCCATACAAAACACAATTTATAACTGTGTGAAGTGGTCTGAAAATCCAAATAGGCTAAAAGGAAAGGAAGCACATGTTACAGCCATGCATTGCAGGGTTTTCTGTTACAAAATAGTCAGTCAAAGACAGTCAGGCGGACGAAGGACTTGATACAGCCGTGTATTACTATATATTAAAGATGGAGAGGACAGGGTGGGGACAGCGCGAGACTCGAACCGATTTTAATCGAATTTCTGCCAACAGAAATGCCCGCACCTGGGCATTGAACGGGGCTAGGCTAGTTAAGAAGATAATTAAGGTGTCTGAGTGCACTGCAATCAGAGAACCGACTTCATTGACCAGAATCTGTAAACCAAAAGAACTATTTAAATAGCAAAAATTGGTAAAATCTTCAGGGCTACAGTAATAATAATTGTGACATAAAAACTTCCATAAACGTACTTGTTTACGTGCAAGTTCTCGTTTGGTTTGTATTGATGTTTTCACACGATTTTAAGTTCTGACAATCCGCACTTGTTTATTCAGCTTATCTTTTAATTAAAATATCAATAAAGCCTTTTCTCAGAAAACGACGGTCTCTTAGAATGTAACTTGTGCTCGCGTTTTAGAGCCGTGCACAGAGGAAGAGGAGGCGGGAAAAGTGTTTTATTAACTCGTGCGCTTTAAAATAGGCTCCCTAATATGTCATCGTACACTCGTTTCTCCCAAGTAGGCGTCCTAAATGTTAGACGTTTTAATATTCTGCCTGTTAGGTTTTGACATGTCATTTTTTACGAAAGTGATCACGTTTGATTGTGTATTAAGTTAAATAAGGAATGTAAGGCCTCTTCTGTAATTTGTTTGTTTAGCGTTCTGTGTCGGTTCAGATTGTGTTGGGATGTTGAGTGAAAACATCGATCGGTTTGACATGATTAAGAAGTTATTGTGGTTGATATTGAGCAACTTGTTTTTTATTTTAGTTTATTTATTAAGATTGTATGACTGGATAGAGGTTCGGGCGGTCACAAAATTGTGCTCTGTTTAATCTTTGGGGGGGTCTCTGGTTTTTTGTAGATGGGTTTGGGTGCTGCAAACGGCCCTTTCGGGCAGCAGCAGTACGTGCAGGGTGCAGTGCAGCAGCTGAACAGCGCTGGTGTCAACGTGCAACTCCAGAACAAGGCGGCTCTCTCGAACAGCATCCAACCGACGCTGAAGGGGGCGTCCGGCGTACAGAATCTGGTCAGTAATTTTTAAAAATCTTAATGATTCTGTTTGTTTATTGTAAAAGTCGAGGTGAAGGAAAATGCCAGGCATCTTTAAATCAATTAAGGTTGCATTAATGGCGCACGGTTGTTGAATAAAGTTTAGATCAAACACCCTTGTGGACACGTTTGTATCTCCAGCTCACCTCACTTCTGTTTTTTTGGACTGTGGGAAGAAACCGGTGGACCCGAAGCAAACCTACGCATGCACAGATCGCGCCAACCTGGGGATCGAACCAGAGACTTTATTTTGCTGCGAGGCGACAGTTCTACCCATCTAGCAAACGTGTCTTTCTCTTTTTGAAAACCGTGAGGTCGGAAGAAGTAATGATTGCTCACGTGGCATGGCAAGGAAGTGGCTTCTGAGGCCAGATAAATAGGGAGGATTGTGTCACCATGGCCGCTCGAGAAGAATACAAAGAAGAAAAAATATAAAAGTAGCTTTTCGCTCCTCAAATGTTCAAGTCCTCCTCTCTTTCTAGCTTCATCAACAGGTTCCAGCTGTGGGTCTGATGCCAGGACAAGGGGCACCGGCTGCGCCCACAGCGGACCCCGAGAAGCGTAAGCTGATCCAGCAGCAGCTGGTCCTGCTGCTCCACGCACACAAGTGCCAGCGGCGTGAGCAGGCCAACGGGGAGGTCCAGCCCTGCATGTTACCCCACTGTCGGACCATGAAGAACGTTCTCAACCACATGACCCACTGCCAGGCCGGCAAGTCCTGCCAAGGTGAGCTCATGTTTGTTCATCAAGTGTTTTTTGTCGTTGTTGTTCAGTGTTTATTTTGTCAACATTGTGTACTAAATCACATTTCTGCACACCAAACTATACAGTTTCTAACATTACTAACACCCAGGGCTCCTCACTGGACCAACGATTCGTTCTCGAGTCGTATGATGAATCCACTCTGCCACCATAGCATAAATGTTCACGCATTTAATCCATCCCATTTATCCATGTCTTTCACCTCTATAGTTGATAAATGCAGTTATAAAGCCACAAAGTTGAATCTCTTTAATGTAACCGTCTATGACTTGAGTAGGAAACCCAGAAGCCCAGGAGTAACAGTTGTGTCTTTTATTTTAGTGGCACACTGCGCATCATCGAGACAAATAATTTCTCACTGGAAGAACTGTACGCGGCAAGACTGTCCAGTATGTTTGCCTCTGAAGACCGCCAGCGATAAAAGAAACCAGCAGCGTAAGTTTTTTATTTTTGTGGCTGAGAAGTACCGTGTTTCCCCGAATATAAGACAGCGTCTTACTTTCTTTTTATCCCCAAAAGCCCCACTATGTCTTATTTTC
>JAOTRQ010000014.1:1340466-1353810 GCA_028565875.1 Hoplisoma paleatum | reverse complement strand
TGCGGTTTATATATATTTATATATATATATATATATATATATATATACATACACAAAAATGTATATATACACAAAACACACACATATATATATATATATATAAGTATGTGTGTTTTGTGTTGCAATTTGTTAAATATTAATACAGTATTGTTTTGCGGAGTTCAATAATCTGGCAACCTCGCTGAGAGTGAGACAGGCGTGTGACTGTAGGCCGTTTGTGGGAGCGGAAGTCAGGAAGTGAAGAAGAGCTACACAACAATAGCTGATCACCACAGCACCATTTACAGCTCATTATCCGGCCTGTTAAGGACATAAAACAGGGGCCATTTCCTAAATTCCACAGTCATTACTTACACCTCATGAGTCCATGCACAGCTTTATAGAGCAGTAATAACACAGCTGGAGCAAAGTCGACATCAAACTAGCATTATAACACTCAGTCATTCACTAATACAAGGAAATGATTCTTTAATAACACAGGAACAAATGTTCCATGAACGTTAAAAGTCAAACTATGAAACAACTAATATACAAACAATATTTCAGGTTTATTAGCCAGATTTGGTTCCTTTTTACAGTCCTGTTATACAAACAGATTTGAATGTCCCTATTTATCTGGGCTATGGACCAGCACTGCTTTATTATGCATTTCTATGCACTGCTTTTTTTGCATCCTATGGGCTACGTACCTATTGGACGATTCAGTATCTCCACTTCGCCTGGCTGCATCTTTTGGGACTGTAGGATAAAGAGAACATGCTAAATGAACACTTTCGGGGGCCTGGACCGTACCACCTGCGGATCGAACCCGGGAAATGTACAACTTATGAGATATGTTCAAAGACATTGGTGACCAGGATGCATCTCCAGCAATTAGATCTTAAATTCATCTTAAGTGTAATCGTTTTAAATGCTGAATGTAATTAAATAAACGTCCAAGCTGTCTGATTCTATTCAAATCTATATTTGCATCCTATCAGTCATATAAATCTAATCTAGGGTTCGTTATGTTTAGCAAACGAGCTGAACCAACAAGCACTAATGCAAGTTCTAGAGTGTGTACAGGAGCTGCATTTCCTGCAAATTGTCCTCCATTTCCTGTGCAATGTGTGGGTGGAATGCACCGTTTTGTTTTTGGCAAGAGGAAGGGCAATAGCACGGTCCACACATCTGTACGTCTGTACATCGGCAACATCTGGTCATCAGACCAGCGGAAGGACGATAGGTTCGTCTGTAATGGCATTCCTTTCTTCTGAAGAAATCTGAGCCTCGGTGCTCGAAATCTTCACAGTACAAAGAATGTCAGCAAAAGAACTGAAATACACAAACATGGAACTGGACATCAAACGAGCTGTACAAGACAAAGTGATAATTATCTCGAGAATTTAATCACTCCATCTGGTCGACGTCAAGCTCGATGTCCTGGAAACTCTGGAAACGTTTCAATATAAATCCATCCATCATGTAGTGTTACCAGCACTTAATCCTATTGAGAGGCACGCTGGGAAATACACTGGAAGCGAATACACTATACACCTGAACAGATCGCCAGTCTCTTGCAGGGTACACACACACACAGGACAATTTCAGTATCTCCAGTAAAACTGACTGCATGTCTTTGGAGCGTTGCCTTACAGCAAGTGGTCCCGGAATCAATTCCCGAATAAGTCTTTCCTCTGGACACTCTGGTTTCCTTCCACAGTTCCAAAGACATGTAATCGATTTAATTTTTGTGCCGTGTTCATGTGTGTGTGTGTGTGTGTGTGTGTGTGTGTGTTTGTCTCTGTAACCTACAGAGATGGGATTAAGCACTGGTAACACTAGGTGATAGATAGATAATACACACATGATCATCTACAGCATTACGACCTTTACTTGTACTTGACTTCATTACAGCACCTGTTCGTGGGTGGGATGTATTAGGCAGTATTTTAACGTTTTATCCTCAAAGTTGAAGTCAGAAACAGGGAAAATGGGTGATGGGTAAGGGAGATGGGTAACGATCCGAGTACAACAACAGGCCAAGTTGTGGAGACCAGAGAACCGGGAGCATCTCCGAGAGCTCAGAGTGCTGAAGCTGTCACAATGCTCTGTCTGAGAGGTGTGAGCTATAATATTTTAAACATATTTTTAGCACAGTTAAAATCAATTTCTATACTATAATAAGACCTTATTAGGTAAATATGTGAGCATAGACGAGCATAGATTTCAAAAGTAATGCACGGAGGAGGAAAAGACAATAAACTGCAACAATTACAGTAAATAAAAGAGACATTCTGGATCAACATACAACCGTTGTTTTCAAATCATTTTTTTATTATTTTTTTTTCTGATGTGTCCTGAACATAGTGTTGAAGTGTCTTACTTTCAAGTTTGCAGAAAAAAAAGAAACAGAAACAAACCAATTTCAGTTTTCACCAAAATTTGTTTGACTGAAGATTTTTTTGGTAGTTTTTTCATTTTTATTTTGTCTTAAAAAATAGAAGGAAAAAAAGGAACATGATGCTCTTAAAAACATTTATCTATACTCATCTTTCAATAATACTATTCTTTTTTTTTTAATTCCTGAAGATGAAGTTCCACGGTGTGGCATGCACATAGCACATGCAGTTCTGGAAGTTAAATACTTTCACGTTTTTAGTTCTGAAAACATTTTTTCTTCTTTTTTCAGGTTTTTCTACTTTTCTTTCTTTTTTTTTCCCTCCATGGTGGCTCCTACATTGCTGGTTACCTTTGTGTAAGTATTTTTGCCGGATGAATGCCGGGGTGATCGTTGTTAGTGGAGGGTGTTAAAGAAATAAAAAAATGCATGTCTGGACTGGTGCAGCGCATGCCCACACATGCACACGCATCGTACCCACGGCCACAATCACCCTCCAGTGGGGAATGAGTTCAATGCAATGAGAACGGAATAAAGTCTAGCATGCAAATCAAATAAGATCTTGATTTATAAGCTTGCTTTCTCGTTCACACAAACTCACACACTCCTGCTGGCTACATTTTCTGGCTCCCACTTGCATTATTATTTTATTATTTTGCCAAAAAGTCTTTGTGCAGACAAAATTAACTGAGATCCACATTACATTTTGTAATAAGTGAATCGTCATACTGTTTCCAGGGCTGGTTTAGATGAAGTGGGTTGAACATTGCACAGTTTATATATATATATATATATATTATCAAATCATCTTAGTACTTTTGATTATAGACTATTCATATATAACTATATATAACTATTCATAAATATGTTTATATGTTTATATATTTATGTGTGTGTGTGTTTGTGTATCGTATATGTAATATACTTTTACTATATTTTATATTTCATTCTTCTCTCTGTGACGGATCCTCGCACCCACCTTGCATCCTGCTACACTCAAGGGCAAAATATATTTATTACAGTCACCGCCTGGCATGTCCTGAAGATGGATGGAAAGACAAGGGAAGAACACGGACCATTTTCAGTACCTGCTATATTACAGGTATTGCTTTTACGTTCTTATGTACAAAGCGCTGAGTGAAAACGAATGAATGCACGAATGAATGCAAATTATTACAAGCATTTGTAAAGCTATACATCAAACAATCTGTGAACTCCTGTGTATAAAGTTACACGGTTTTATTTTTATTAAGCCGTCTTGGTTTATATGTTTTGGAGGACGCATGTGTTCACCAACACCAGCACACACTGTTTGTTTGTCTTGAAATACAAAAAAAGTTCTTAAATCTAATATCATTATGTGATATCTGATGTTTCATAGTTTTTTCATACTATGCTATACTAAAGAATATGCTCTGTGACCATTTAAATCGCTTTATTTTGACCATTCCAAGACAAACAGATGAGCAATGGATAACATACAAACAAAAATATAAATATTAGAGACAAAATGGACAATGAATGAATGAGGTACTGAAGAATGAATGCTAACGCTGACCCTGCAAGGGGAGCCTTTAATCCCTCCCAAATGTTAAAAGTTATCCAGTTAGACATTCAAAGCCGTGACTAGAACTTATATCGACTTTGTGTAAAGATAAATACTAGCTTCTCTTTCTTACGTTCAGAGACAATCATTCAGAATTGTAATTACAGGCAAAGTCTTTTGTTGTGTGTGTGATGCTCCCATGAGTGGGTATGCATGTTATAAATCGAATGCTACATACATAACGATGGCTGTGTCCTTCCCAACAATGTTGTTTGGCAGTGTATCTGAGTTGTAAATAAGGAGAACATATTCTGGCCTTTGGGACACGGGTTCAGTAGGACACATTAAACCAAAACATTTTGGCAAAACCAACCAAACAGAAAAGCTCCGGTCAATTATTATTTTTCAACCCATGCACTTCAGTAAGCTGTGCTACATGTTCCTGTGCAGTTCGACCGACTGTGTTTCATGTCCTGAACACAGAGCTAAAGCTGTGCACTAGAATAAAAGTCCAACATTCAAGTGTACAGATAAATAATAAAGTGAAATCAAAAACGACACAAAGCCAGTCATGACCACAGGTCGGTGCTGCGTTGCACACAGTGTCATCTATCGGTCAGTTAGAGGTAGTGGAGCTCTGTTCTCTTCACTTATAAACCAATACATTCAGACGATTCTAACGCGTTTGTACTGGAACAATTGCACTGCAAATCGTCTAATTTCTCGTTATTTACCCCCCCCCCGTCCAGAACAGGGTTTGTCAGAACGTATAATACTGAACAGAACCGTGCTAAACGTGCTAAGTGTATCGTTAGCATATAGCACTTTGCCACTGACACTGCTAGCACTGGTGCTGGTTTCAAAGTGCTCGTGTTTAAATGATTCAGAATTTGGTTGTAATAACACAGCAAGCTCACAAAATGCTATTTCAAGACAATCATGCTTTAAATCGAGACTTCGCTAAACAAAATGGGAGCTTTGAAATTAAAATTAACTTTGATAGTCGAGCTGTACACCTTTCAGAGTTCTTCTATGAACTTTTGTGGTAATTTGGACACTTTGAAGTGCTACTAGAAATAGTACTAGCCCTGGAAATGCTAATAAAGCTCCCTAACAAAGCACTGGATATTTAGGTGCTTAAATAACACACTACCAATTAGGGCTGACCATGTCCGTTTTCTTGATTTGCTCAGGAGCCCAACGATGGCAACTGGGCAGTGGTGAGGCTTGAACCGGAACCACTACTCAGCTACCATTGGTCTTAGTGCGATCCCATCCAGGCTAGGAACCAGTTCTACAATTCACGGGTATGTGCGTTCTCGAGGCTAGCATGGCGCCCAGTGAACCAGTGACCATACCGAGCTTTGAACCCGGGAGGCGCTCTCTGATCTGGTGTGCTGTTTTCATATACAATCATTTCAGGTGTAAACCTGTTAATGCTCAGCTCTTTAACCGGTAAAAACATGGGCCGGTTCCTAAAAAAAGGCTCGCTGGTTTCCGGAACAAGCACCAGTTCTGGCACTGACATGACGTCAGAGAAAAATGGTATAAAGGTTCCTGTTCAAGCACAAAAGGTGCTTATTACAATATCATCTCTAATAATAGTTATAATATTAATAATAATTGTTTTAATCATAAAATATGTTAATTTGAACGCATGTTAAAACTTCCTTATGTACAATTGCATCAGTTCACAATTAATATACACATAAAATTCATTTTACTTATTATTCTTATTATGATACCTTGTTATACCTTCTTTTTTCAGTTTGTATCGAGCTGCGTTGACATCTAATATAAAATGTTTGTTTTTTTAAATAATTATTATAAACGGTCATGTGGGGGGGTCTGCAGGTACCCTCAAGGTAAAATTCATCCACATTAATTCTGCAAATTGATTCAAAAAATCACAGCAAACCAAAGACTGAAACAAAAAGTCAAACAAGGTTTTTCAGATGAATGATAGAACCTGCGGACACCCTGAACATGCGTTTGTAAAACGTCTCGGGTAAAGGTGAGACAGCCATAGCCCAAAATGCATCACTGTCACAGAGCTCCACATACCACATGTACAGAACTACGACAAAACAAATATGGCGATACCGAGAACGGCTCTGAATCGAAACGCAAACAAGATACAAAAGCAAATCACTAAGCTCATCATCTTCGACATCCATCCATCATGATCGTATGAGGATCGTGAAACATTGTTAAAAGGAATAAAACGGAACGATGACGAGGTTCTTCCCGTGCTCGCCGGGCCCACTTCCTCCTCACTCCGTCACACCCTGGAAGACTGGAGGAAAGGGAAAAGAGTCCACGAGTGTGTGAGTGTGTGGGATTGTGTAGACTGCATAGTCTGGCCCGATCGATGTGTGTATGTATGTGCTCATGGGTGTAGGATGGCAGGGTCTGTGTGCTTGCATGTCTTTGTGCAAGTAAGCAACCGGTCGATGTGCAAGATCAATGCAAATCATGTAATATGATGTTATAAAAGCTTTTATCGAAAGATAATTGTGCTATCAAGTCAATACCCTATTGATTGTGTGTGTGTGTGTGTGTGTGTGTTTTTGTTTAGAACACTGCATCTTTCTGTGCTGATTATGAGAAATCAGTGTAATAAAATTAACGCATATAAGGGTTGGTCTCTTATCCCCTTTGTGCCATCCCAAGTAAAATCGAGGGACAGTTTCAGAGAGGAGTGGGGTGGAAAAATTGGGCTCCGGGACAAGACAGAGAGAACCTCACACACACAACAACAACAATAACAACAACAAAAAATCGACCAAGAAACATACCCTCCCCTCAATTCATTCAGTTTCTCTGATCATTATTTAAAAAAATCTTTTGTTTCGATCATGCAGGATTTGAAGGGATTTTTAAAAAATCTAGTTCAAACAAAGCTCAGCAGTGCAACAGAAGAATCAAGCGTCAATGTTTCCAACAAGAAGTAGAAGAAGAAAAGCCGTATAAGAGTTAAGACTGCTTAGTTGTTTCCCCTAGTGTTTCTTTTCTCTTTTCACTTTTTTTTCGGAAAGGGGTGGTAATGGTGATTGGTCAATAGCTGTTTAAGCTATGAAGGGGTTTAGATTCCCAATAGTCAGGGTGTCTGTGTGCCCATGCCCGACCCTAAGCAAACCCCCCCCACACACACACGTATACGCTCACACACGCGGCCGATAGCCTCACGCTCACGGAAAATAATTATTAACAGTAAACACAGATGATAAAACTCATCAATATTACCCAACATGTGGGTGGATTTTTGCAATAGATAGAGCTCCAGTCAGGCCGCAGTTCTCCTCGTCTGAGACTCGAGTTCCGTTCGAGTCGCCGTGACGCGACTCTGCGTCTGCAGAAGAAACGCGACGTGTCCGGAAAAGAGTGCGGACGTCCGTCCTGTTGAAAAAAATCCAAATCTTCCCCGAGTCCGTGATCGATTTTAGCCGTTTTATTCTGCAACTCTGAGCTCATTTTTTCTCACCCACCCCACCCGTTTCGCACCCCTTGTTATGTCAGGTTATGTCTACGCCCTCTGCAGGGAAACTTTAGGCAGCTAGGAAATAAAGTGGAAAGAAAAATAAGAAAGCATGCCTTGATTTCCCCCAGAGGAACCCGGTACACACCTCTGGAGCATGCAGACTTTAGGGTTTCCCATCGTTTCCCTTGTTAAATCTGGCGCTGAGTGATTTTTTTGGTGCTCACCCGAAGCGTGGAGGCGTACCAGCCTCCGCAGAGAGATTGTCTAGCTTCTGGCAGAGTCTTGATCCCTTAATTCCTTCCTCTCATACCCTAGATCATGCAGATTCGGAGGCTTTGTTTTCCACAAGAGCAGAACGCCCGTGGTAACAACCCCTATTCTGCATCCATGGTTCTGTTCTTGGCCCTCCACACTCCCAGAGGCTAGCACCAGTCATCCTCGTCCGTCTCACTGTAGGGTTCATGTAGCCCTTTTCTGGGCCCTCTGGGATGTGGGGGCTTGTGAGGCGCACCATGAGGAGGGGCGTGGCGCTGTGGCGAGGGTGACGATGAGCGGTACCCGTTGGGCACACGTCGAGCACCGGCAGGACGAGCAGTTCTAGGTGAGCGTGGGTGTGGAGGTGGGTTGTTCGGGTGCGGGTTGCCCTGGCCCGGATTAGGTTCATAAGCGGGTGGCTCTCGCCTTTCGTATTCGTAGAAGCCATCCCCCGTACCACTCTCAGAGGAACCCGGGCACCAGCGGCCTCTTCGACCGGAGCCGTGATGAGGGGGTACAGGAGGTTCGGAGCCGGGCGGAGAGAAGCGGCGCTGGGTAGGAGTCGGTAGGCGGCTCTGTGGGCCCGAAGGGGGCGTGCCGACCGGTTTACGAACCACGGGTGAATAGGTGACGTGTGGACGCGGGGTGGCGGGGGTCTGGGGCAGCTGGCGGCGCCCTCGTCGAGGCGTACTCGTCCCAGACGTCGAGGGCACGGGGCTGCCGCTCACCGAACTACTGCCCTACATGAAAATGGGACAAGGCAAATAAAACAAAAAAAGAACGACAGAATTTATCCACAAAACGACAGACAAAGAGCAGGAGAGACGACAACGACGAGAGAGAAAATAAAAGAAGGAGTGGCAGAGTGACGTGAGCAAATGCAAAAGGATTAAAGAATGAAACAATCCAACGTTGAAAAGCAACATGTCACATAGAGAGGACACACAGAACAGACCAAAAATGGGAGAAAACAAATGAAGAGGAATTGAATTCCATTGGAACAGTGAAAAAGACCTAATCATTATTTCAGCTCTTAAACACAAAATGTAAATCTATGATCAACGTCGTATGTGATAAAGAATCTAAGATGGTAGATTCTGTAAGATACGATAAACTTTGTAAGATACATCATCAACAGTTACTGTAGATCTATAACTTTCAGTGAGATCTATAGATACAAACAGACTGGTAACTCCGGATATCGCTGGTGTTACAGAGCATTTGCATTATCCCGAATCCGTGCTCACAATTAAAACATTTATTATAAATTATTTTATACAGGTAAGAGAACGCAGGTAATGACCAGGCACGTTTGGTATGGTCGGCCACTTCACCTGCTCGGAGACTTCGAGGTAAAGTTAGTTGTTTAGCATTTTGAGCAATTGAAGGTTAAGAGCTGCACTCAGGGGGTCCAACAGTGGAAACTTAGTGGTTTTGGGGGTTCAACTGGCGACCTTCCGACCTCTAGCCTTGTACCTTAACCACTAAGCCATCACTGCCCTGTTTGTCTGTTTCCGATAGCTCATACGGTGAGGTGCTGTTGTATCATGACGGCTCAAACTCTCGAAGGATCCGAGTTCGAGGATGCGCTCCCAGTGCACTTCCGCCTACGCGCTTGAACATTTTTGGTTCGTTATGCGCATCCTTGGGTTCCTGCCCACACATCCTGTGTGCGTTTCTCTTTTCGAACAGACACCCCACGTTACACAGACATCATAATAACTCGCTCCTTCACTACAAACACTTGTTCCAGTGGACCGTAAGAAGGGGGGGGGGGTTTGGGAACACAGTGCAGCGCAAAGGGAACTTAAAATCCATCGCTGCCGATGGATTCACAGTGGAGCGAGGGAGGCATGTGTATGTGGGTGTGTGTGTTATTCATGCCAGTGTGTCCAAGCCCACCTGCCGGTGAGTAAGGCACTCCCTGCCCTCGCTGGGCGAGCGGGACCAACGGCGTTGCCGATGCCCGTAGTCTCCTCGCTCTCTCTCTGGGGTGTATCGTTCCTTTTCGACTGAGCTGTGATGGTGGTGATGATGATGGTGGTGGTGGTGGCGCCGCTCCTTGGCTCTGCCCCTCTCCCGTTCCTTCTCCTTGGGTGGCATTTCTCCCGACTGTGTGGTGGTGCTCAGATCCGTGCCCAGACCTGCTCAGTGATCACAGGTTTACTCTCATATTCCCTCACAACACAAGGTTCTGTGGATAGAACACAGCGGTACCTGTGTCGGCGTCTGTGTAGCGGCTGAGCGATCTCTCGGACGCCCGGTGGCTGCGGTCTCGCCGTCTATGCCCGTGTCTCTGGCCGTCCTCGGGCATCACACGCTCCATGGCGTAGTCCTCGCCACGTGGTGCCCGGCCCATGCGCCCGTGTCCGAGCGACGAGGCCGACCGCTTCATCGGACTGTTGTCTGTTATGGTCTGAGGATGGAAGCAGGACGACAGAGGACAAGACAGACAACGAAGGAAGAGAGAAAATGTTTAATAATACAAGTGAACGTACTGACGTACGTGTGTGTGTGTGCACGTGTGTGTGCAGACAAGACTGTCCAGGAGTCCGCTGGTTTGTGTGTGTGTTTGGCATTCACACACCCACTAGGCGAGTTTCTGCAGCCATTTCCAGCAAGCTTATGGACAAAAATAAAGCGGCAAGAGAGAACAAAGCTCATGCCATGCACTGCAGAGGCATCCTGGCACCTAATTATCATCCTGTAACACTGCCAACGCTACCTGCTGTGACATCATCATTACCTTCCCATCTGCTGGATCAGACCAGCCTTCGCTCCTTACGGCCAGTCACCGGTTCACCACCGTTCCTTCCTTGGACCACTTTTAATACATATGGACCACAGCGTACCGGGAACGCCCCACAAGAGCTGCCGTTTTAGAAGTAGCACTTACCTGTTCTTACCCGTGCTTCCAACTTCTAACAAGAACATCGTGGTCATAATGTTATGCCATGTTATGCCATATGTTAAGGCAACTCAAGTAAAAGTATTATTACTATAACTATTAAGTATTATTTACTTAAGTATGTGTAATGTTCGCAAAATAGAAATTTACTCAAGTAAAAATAAAACAATTAAAAACAAAAAAATGTAATAAAATTTTGTAATAATGGTTAATAAGATATTATTAATAATATAGTGTTTCATATACCGTAATTATAATATATCTTTAATAAGATGTTAATAATAATATATAATGAATAATACAATAATAATAATATATCATTATTAAGCTAAATAAATTTAAACGTGTATAATTAATCTTGACGACGTCTAACAGTCGAGATCAGAACTCCCGTACTGCACTTATTATAAAATGATTATAATTTTATGTGCTTTTATTAGACCGACGTATAATCGAAAACGACTTCACTCGAAACAACGCAAGCCGAGACGTAACCTGTACTTAGTTAGCTTTTTAACACAAAGGGGCGCCGTGTCTCTCCTGTGTGTATGATGCAAACCAGACAAGTGGATATACTAGAAATCTAAAGAAATCGTTGTTTTAAATCAATAAAACTGATATATCAGCGAGTATTTACTATCCGTTACCACCTCTCATGCCTTTGCACATGCAGCATTGAGTCTGGCAGTGCGATACAAGCGTTTACCGGAGAGAGAGCGACAGACAAGACAGACAGACAAGACAGACACGGTGAGAAGACAGACACAGACACGACCAAATGCCATGCAGAAAAGGAGGCTTGCTTTCATTTATGTACGCCGTCGTTAAACGATGAGCAACGTAATAATAAGACACGCGGTGGAATGGCAACCCTAACTGCTCCCTGGGCGCCGTGGTGAGGGCCCACTGTAAATGTCACGTGTGCTCAATTCTGCCCTCTAGTGTGTCTAAATGTATGTTTCACCTAATGGATTGTGTTTAACATGAAGGAATAAAAAGCACACATAGTGTTCACATACATGTTTGTATATTTACATCAACTACAGTGAATCGTTCTGATTCTAGCCAAGCAAATGCTTGATATGGAGTCACAAAAACAACAACCGCACTGTTAATAATGTACTCATTTCTTGTTTTTAAAAGTCCAGGGTCAGCTATCGTAAGGCCCCCCTGGATATGAAAGGGCCCATTACAGGGCCATTTAGAATAGCGCTGACACGCCACTGTCCTTTTATTTTGGACACAGTCACACGAATTAAAGTAAGTAAACATTAATGTTTCACTTTTTCATGGTTCTTGTTCGGTTCTGGTTCTTGTTCGCTTCTGGTTCTTGCATTTCTGGTTCTTGTTTGTTGTTTTGCCAGTTAAAGAATTAAAATGAAAGAGCAACAAAAATGAGAAACTAATAAAGCCAATTTATACTTCTGCGTGGAGTCGATGAGATGGTGAGACGAACCCTTTCACATAGCGCCTCTGCATCGCCCCAACGTCTTTCAGACCACAAAGAGTAGCGATGCAGGCCACAAGGGGGAGCACTATAGCCATCAGAACGATGCAGTGCTCACGCTTGTAGTTAAAAGTCATCGCTGCCTGTACTGTAGATGTCGGCGCATCGATATTTGCACTGTTTCGTTTACCATCTGCCACTTAAAATCATTCGTTGCTCAAAACCTCGGAAACCCGCCGCCCTCTAGTGGCATTGCGGTGAATCGCTCGACGTGAAACTATAAAGAGGAAAGCGACGGCGACGTTTTTTAGACGCAGAAGTTTAAATCGACCATGTTTCGGTTAGCAAGCCGATGCAGAATGGAAACGTACGCTGAGGTTATTCCCCCGATGCCTTCCTCTCCTCCTTGGCTGCTGCTAAAGCCGCAAGCACACAGAGCCACGACATCACAGACACCAGACACCACGCACGCACACGCACGCACGCACGCACGCAAAGCCACCAGGATAACGATGAGAGAGCAGCAAAAATACCAAAAAATGAATAAATCAGAATGAAACAGGGAGTGACACGGGGGAAAGGGAGGCAAGGGAAAAAAAAGAGAGAGAAAGATTCTGGTTAGAAACAGTTTCAGTCATCAAGGAGAAAAACAATTAACACACACACATACACACACACACACACACACACACACACACACACACACAGAGAAACACACAGCACGGCAAGGAAACACCATCAGCGAGGTACGATGGCGTGGAGAGATTAGAGAGATGAGACTGTACAGTACAACCAGCACAACACAAAGTCATTATAACAACATTTTCACGTAGACACATGACCTCCACTACACACACATACACACACAGACATACATAGTGTTACTACACACTGCTCAACACACTGACTGACACACGGCTGATTCTAACCGCAGTTCCGTATCACAGAGGTGTCCACAAACTTTCGGGTTTCCCTCCCCAAACACGTTTGAATTGTATTAATTCTCCGAAATAATTCAGGTTAATTTAGAATTTGGACCTTTTGCGGTTCGTTTCTAGTCGATGTTATAGTTGTGTAATTGTGTTTACAGCCAGGAAGTCACGGAAATTCATCCCACGTTTAAGGCAACACGAATTAATCTGCAGCTTTTGTCACTGTGCAATAAATAAACTTCAATATACCAAATGAAGATTTCAGATTCATCTACTTCAAAGCTTATTAACCTCCTGAGATCCAGACTTTTCCCTGAGGTGCGTTTTTTTTATTTCGTCTAGCTATTTGTGATTAGTAGGACCTAACAAGCATAAAAATTATATTTTGTCTTTGT
>JAOTRQ010000014.1:1276829-1291869 GCA_028565875.1 Hoplisoma paleatum | reverse complement strand
GATTAATTAATTACAGACCCTGTAATTAACTCGATTAAAAATTTTTATCGAGTCCCACCACTAATATATATATATATATATATATGTACGTACATGTTTAGATTTACTTGTAGTCTCTTGTACTTGTAAGTGTTTACTTTTTGTTTACTTAAATTGTCCTAAATGTGTTTACATTCTTAATCGTTTACATTCTTAGTCACTTAGTTGCATTCTGAGTTACATGTTTACATTCTTAATCGTTTACCTAAATTCTTGTATTTAAATTAGTTACTTAAATTGTACTTAAACTTTATAGATTCTTAAATCTATTATAATTTCATGTTGGTGTAAAACTTTTCTATGATGTCGTGGCTGAGCAGTTATAAGAACATTTTGCTGTCAGTTTTACCACGTACGACTCTGCATGTGAGAAATAAATCTTGATTCGATTTGATCCGTTTTGCTTGGTCAGCCGGAGGAACTGACAAACGTCCTGGAGATCTGCAACATCGTCTTCACCAGCATGTTCACGCTGGAGATGATTCTGAAACTCACCGCTTTCGGCTTCTTCGAGTACCTGAGGAACCCGTACAACATCTTCGACGGCATCATCGTCATTATCAGGTCAGTGTGTTTCCATCTCCACATACGACACGGATGAAAGGGAACTCCATCAACGTTTTCTGAAACGACCTTTTCTAAAGCGACTTCACTCTGCTTCACGATGATAAAACGTCATTGTCACTCGTGCTGTTAAATAACTGTAAATAAGGTTACATGACAAAACAATCTGAGCTTGTTTGACATTCCAAGAAAGACCACGGCGCGCCTCAAGGGCGAGAACATCATGATGACATCACAACATTCTTTCTGCTGTTGCATCTCATTTCTGATTTATTTTGAATTACATGTGTGATCTGTTTTATTTCTTCTTAGTGTGTGTGAGATCATCGGACAGTCCGATGGCGGTTTGTCTGTCTTGAGGACCTTCAGACTGTTGAGGGTCATAAAGCTGGTACGATTCATGCCCGCTCTACGCAGGCAGCTGGTCGTCCTCATGAAGACCATGGACAACGTAGCCACGTTCTGCATGCTCCTCATGCTCTTTATATTCATATTCAGGTAAACACGTGGGGTTACACTCACACACACACACACACACACACACAATGTGTAATAGACGGCTACACCAGCCAAAGACCTAATTATAATAATGTCATAACAATTGATAAACTTTTTAAATAGAAATTATTTGAATTCTTTCTGACTGAATGACAGACAGACGGATAGATAAACAGACAAACAAAATTAGACAGACAGACAGGCAGACATGGATAGATAGGTTGACAACAGACAGACAGACAGACTGACAGATAGATTAAATAGTTATTCTTAGTTAGTTTAGATAGATAGTTGTGTGTGTGTGCGTGCGTGCATGCACCAATATTAGCCCTCTTTTCTACATCCAGCCCATGGAGACATGGAGGAGATGGATGGCAGCAGATATAATAACACCAAATCCCCCAGAATCCCCTCAAAACCTGCAGCACTGCAATTCCTGTCGAGCTCCTCCAGACAGATGGAGACTCACCTCGGATTGACTGCAGCGAGTGCTCTCGCCCATCCATCATCTCTCACCACTCCTCCCTCTCCATCTCTCCACCGCTCCATCCGTCCCTTAGCTCGGATGAATTTACAGTGCTGGGAACAATCTCAGATTTATGACTCCTAAATTGACTCCATTAGCACATCTCTGGAGCAGATGGTCGTGTTGATGTACGCTCATTTACACGCTGAATATTATTGATCTACGTCCAGTTTCTCTCAGACTGACACGTCGGGAACGTGGGCGACCGAGGCGTCTGGTTAAATTGATTTCCGACGTGGCTGATGATGACCGTTATTGTGACGAGATCATTTCAGAGTGGTATTGAGGGTAGTAGAGATCATTTACCAGGACTGTGTTAATGCTGGGTGTTAATGAGATTAGTAGAACCTTGTGATGTCATTTACCAGAACTGTGTTAATGCTGAGTCATAATAAGAGTAGTAGAAACTTGTGATGTCATTTACCAGGACTATGTGAATTCTGGGTGGTAATAAGAGTTCTAGAAACTTGTGATGTCATTTACCAGGACTGTATTAATGCTAAGTGATAATAAGAATAGTAGAAACTTGTGATGTAATTTACCAGGACTGTGTTAATGCTGAGTGATAATAAGAATAGTAGAAACTTGTGATGTCATTTACCAGGATTGTGTTAATGCTGGGTGGTAATAAGAGTTGTAGAAACTTGTGATGTCATTTACCAGGACTGTGTTAATGCTGAGTGATAATAAGAATAGTAGAAACTTGTGATGTCATTTACCAGTACGGTGTTAATGCTGGATGTTTGTTTTTACAGTATTTTAGGGATGCACATATTCGGCTGTAAATTTAACCAGAAGACTGATACTGGAGACACTGTGCCTGATAGAAAGAACTTTGATTCTCTTCTCTGGGCCATCGTTACCGTCTTTCAGGTATGTATTACGTATCTGGATGGATGGAGACAGACAGACAGAAAGATAAAGACAAAGAAACAGCCATAAGTAGGTAGGTAGGTATAGGCAGACAGACAGACAGACAGACAGAGAGACAGTATGACGATAGATAGATATACTGACAGACAGTCATAAATAGACAGATAGATAAATATTATATAATCTGCTTAGGCAACAAATGTAATTTACAGATCATGCCAATAAAGCTAATTAAATTTGAATATAGACAGACAGACAGACAAACAGACAAGCCAGGCAGATAGAGATATACAGACAGCGCGATGGCTAACTAAACAGCTAGATAGACAGACAGACAGATAGATAATTAGACAGATAGATAATAGACAGACACAGAGAGAGGCAGACAAACCAGGCGGATTGATAGATAGATACAGACAGAGAGACAAACAGAGAGATAGATAGATAAATAATAGACAGAGTGACAGACAGAGACAGACAAATGCACGTGTCCCCTGTAAGTCCTGTAATACCTCCTCGTTGGTGGGTGTGATGTATTAACGTCTGTCTCCTCGATTTCCTGCACACGTGTACAGATCCTAACTCAAGAGGACTGGAACATGGTCCTGTATAACGGCATGGCCTCCACCAGTCCACTGGCTGCTCTCTACTTTGTGGCTCTGATGACGTTTGGGAACTACGTGCTGTTCAACCTGCTGGTGGCCATCCTGGTGGAAGGATTTCAAGCAGAGGTACGAGTCTCTCCCCACAAGTCCCGGTTTCAAACGTACACTCATGGCGGATCATGTGACCTTCTGGGTCGATTAGAACATAAACCAGCGACCACGGCGGTTCTTTATGGATCCGGTTGGACAGCCGTGCATTAAGGGTTTCAGACGTCACCCGATCTGGCAAAATGAGCAAAACAGCCGGACTACAGCCATCAGAAACGATACAGTGTGCACGCTTGTAGTTAATTGACTTTCTCTCTGCGTATAGCGGTGCTAAAACCGGAGGGTTGTGTAGTGCAGTGACGGCTTAGTGGTTAAGGTACCGGGCTAATAACCAAGCAAGCAAGTCGCCGGTTCAAGCCCCATCACTACCATGTTGCCCCTGTTGGCTAACTAATGTTAGTTGGACCCCTGAGCGACGCTCTTAACCCAAAATGGCTTCCAAAACTTGAGTTGTAAGTCGCGTCCACTAAATGCTGAGAATGTAAATGGTGCATAAACACGACAGTAAATGCAACAGAACCTTAAGAAACTCGATGCCCTCTAGTGTTGAGGTGTTGATTTACTTTGCGGTGCAGAACTGACAGGAAAAGGAGCAAGAAAGTAAAAATTGGTAATACAATAATTTCTGATAAAGACTCTACAAACAGTAAAATGTGTAATTAACTACTTTATATAAAAATAAATAATGTGTCTCCATAAATAGCATGGTACCACTGGTACGGCGCAGGGGACCACTGGTCTAATAAATAAATGATATACTGTATAAATTCATTCTGCATAATCAGAGCACATTTGGTGTATAAGTTTATTTATATAAGTCAAGGGTCAGAATAAATTTTCAACCCTGCATAAATGGGTACAGAAGGACCGAGGAACTAGTGCTGATTCTGGCTTCTTTTTCTCTTTTACTCACTGTCTCACAGGGGGATGCCAACCGTTCGTACTCTGATGACGACCGGTCCTCGTGCAACTTTGATGAAATGGAGAAAGAACCTCTGCAGATATCAGGTACAGACCTGAGATCATACCGGACGCCGGACGCAGCTGCAGCACAGATAGGGCACAAGCGATCGGTGCATTGTTTATCGGTTGGGCTATTTTGGGACGTGACGACTTTTCGTTTTGATTCACCAGTAATTGGAATAAAAAGCCGCTCCGGATTCTTTCTGAATAGAAACTTTAGCCAGATGGCGAATTTACAAGGCCAACCGGTGGAACCTGTCACCATAGTTCACATGTTCCACAGAGCATGAAATATTAGGCTTGGCAACAACAAAAAAAGCATCTGCACCGTTCCACCAGGTGCCGTTCTGGCCTGGTTCACTGAGACCCGACGTGAAAGAAAAAGAGACTGTACCGGAGCAAACCAAATCAGGTCTAACATGTGATTAAAACTAATATGTCATTATGGTAGCGTCGAAAAATTCGAACGTCTGAAGTCTCGACGTCTAAAGTTTCATTATTTTATGTCGTGGAAAGTCGACGGACACAAAAGTTACAGTTTAATTCAGAAGTCTCAGTCATTTAAACGTTGGCAAAGACAATCAATGTGATAGAACAAAGAAGGATACAGGATGCGGTACATGTACTGTACATTAGAAATTCAGAGAAGCGCCTCCTACTGATCTATGCCCATGAAATCACACAAACTGTTATGGTTGCACAATAACACTAAAGCGATTAATAACCTCATAAACCTATGATAAACTGACTGCTACCGTTACACATACGACCTGGACGTCCATTTTTATTCCAGATCCTAAACTCTGCACCCTGACTCCTAACGGTCATCTAGACCTGGCACCGATGCCCAATTCTCTCGGCATCTACCCTGCCGAAAGGCTGAGCTTCGCTCTGGGCTCCCGGAAAAGCAGCGTGAGCTCTGTTGGCAGGGCAAATCTGGAGCAGGGAACGATGGTAAGTGATGAAATCTCCTTTTTTTCACCTCGTGTACTCAACGTAATTGGTGCAGTAATTAGTCTTGAGTGCTACTTGTATTAGCATTGATCGCGGCACTTGCTGAAGACTTAAGAGGGTTTTGATTAGCCGTGGAGGACATCGGGGCGTTAGCATACATGCTCAGAGTGAGACGTTACATTAACCTTCAGAATGGAATATTTATTTGTAGACTGAAGGATGAAAGATGGGATAAATAGGGAGAGTCGTGTCAAGAAGTGTGACGTAACTATTTAATAATAATTACTTATGTTACTGTAATTGAGTTGTTTATTATTATAGATTTTATAACCTGTACATGTAATTTTTATTTATTTATAATTGATTATTTAAATGATATTCATAAGATATGAATAAGTATTATTTATTCTTTTAATTAAAGTTAAAGTATTATTACAAACAATAAATATGAAGTATTAATAAATAGTATATTTATTATATTTAATATTCATTATGATTTTTAATCATTATTATTGATGTTCATTATGTATGTATTTTTATTATTATTAATTTATATATTTGTTTTTTGTGTGTGTGAAAGTAAATTTTATAACCTGTATTTTTATTACATGATTATATTTAATTATACATATAATAAACGTAACAGTACACAGTATTATAATATTAATAATTATAATACACAGTATTATTACATTTTAAATATTAAATAATAATAAGAACTATATTAAATATATAAATTATATAGTTGACATTTATTGTTTACATTACATATAGTTATCATATTTACAATAATATTTCTTTTTATTATTTTTTATTATGTTTATTATAATTTTTATTATGTTTATTATTTATTATTCAAATGCAAGTACTTTATTAGTATTAAATAAATATGAATTACTCTTAATATTAAATATTGTTTTAGTATAATTCTTATTTATTATAACATTATAATAACATTATAAATAATTTAAATTTGTTTTTTAGAGTAGTTTTTGTGTAAGTAGATTTTTAAAGCTTTACTTTTACTTCAGTATATTTTGTCCTAATTGTAATTACATTCTAATAACATTAAACTTTGTAGTAACATGTTTACTTTTTTAAACTAGTAACTTTTACCTGAGTTTAGTGTTTTAAACTCTTTTTTTCCCTCCCAGTGCCCGAATCAAGGTTCCGTGTACCAGAACTGGGCTCGTCCGCCCCCCCAGGACACATGGAGCCGCAGGTCCAGCTGGAACACCCTGGCACGCACCTCCAGGAGTGTGGGCATAAGTACAGGGGGCAGCCTGAGGGTCCGCGGGCCACCCTCGTACCAGACCGAACAGGAATCCCTCCTGTGCCCGCCCCGCCTCCACCCTCCGTCTCCTCCCACTCCTCTCTACTCCAGGCATTTCATACCCAGGAGGGACCGCCGGGCGCTTTCGTTGGAGCTCCCGGAGCTTCTCCAGGTGCCCGTACAGTCTCACCGTCGTAAGAAAAGTTCTTCAGGAGGATCCGGGACCGCGGGGGAACATCTGGACTGTAACGGCAAGACCCCGTCGGTGCAGCAGCAGATTCTCAGTGATGTTTATCCCAAAGTGAACCCGCGCAAGGACAGGGACGATCTGGAGGACGAGATCGATTATGTGAGTTTAAAGTTCTTCAATGAATAACAACAACAATAAATATTCATTACAGTGTAAATAAAATAGACAAGCGACATAACATCTAACAACATAAAAGAAACGTTAAAATAATAACATCTAAAACATATCAGGCTTGGTAGAGAGTATGTCACTGATTGATCACGATAGATTCTCTGGCATGGTGGACGCACAAGCCACAGCAGAGTATTGCAATGCCTCTGGATACGTTTTTTGGGCCCTGTAGCTGACGGTATTGCATTTTCTGTTATATACTCAGGAGAAAGAGAGAGAAAGAAAAGAGGATAGAGAGAGACAGATAGAGAACCAGCTGGGTATTTCAGTACCTTGTGGTACGTGCCCACAAGAACAACTGAGAGACAGACAGAAAGAGAGACATGAAGAGTCTCAGCCATCAGTCATCATTTATCTGGGCATCATTTAAGTCGTTTGGGTGCCGTCGTAAGCACAAAGTCGTGACTGTGTAAGCACCTTGGTGGCCCAGGGCGTCTGGACAGACGGTTTGTGATGGAGGTTTTTATATCTGTAGAGTTTGTGCTTCCGGATCCAGAAGATGATGGAGGTGTATCGGCCGGACTGGTGTGAGACTCGCGAGGACTGGAGTGTTTTTGTTTTCTCCCCTCAGAACAAGTGAGTCCGTCTGACTACACTTATTTATTATTGGTATTAATATAATAATGTCATTCCTGTAATATTCATGATTATTATGAATGGATGAATCGAACCCGGGTCTCTTTACTGTGTGGTGACAGTGCTCACGACTGATCCACTGTACACAAGCTGTATTTAAAATGTATTGTAGTCATTAATAACAAGCAATAAAAAGTAATAGCATTGTAAATATTATAACAAACTATAATGCAAACATTATTGGATTAAAACAATATTATTTGATATTTAATTGTTATTATTATTTAATATTTTAAAAGTAATAATAATGTAATAAAAGTACAGGATAAAATAAGATTAAATCTACTTTTATACAAAAATCGAATCTATTAATTAATATTTATATACATTAATAATTATATGTTTGTATTTTTTATGTATTTATTTATTGTTATCAATAATTATTATTAATACTGAATGTAACCGTATTATTACCCATATTTTTTATTATTAAATATTTTGTCTATTATTATCATTTAGATCATGAATTTTTATCATCATGAATATCGTTATTATTTATTTATTGTTGTTAATTATGTATTATTGTTATTCATTTACATAAATTTTTGTTCAAAAGAATTGTTCAAAAATACAATAAATAAATAAAGGGACTAAATCCTCAGCACTAAATACTTTGTGTTAAACACATTTAGCTACTAAGTGGAAAACAGCGGTTAAAGTCGACAACCGCACACACACACACACACACACACACACACACACACACACACACACACACAGGAAAGAAATCAATAGTGCTGATGGCTCTGCAATTCTTTAGAGACGGGTTTGATTAGTTTATCGACTGTTGTGACAGACGCAGAGTAGCCAGTGTTCAGCCTCCGTGTATCAGGTCTGTGTTGTAAGAGAAAAGCTCCGTAACAAACAGATGTGTGACTACACAACCGCACAGAACAGATGTTTAAGTACACAACCGCACAGTATAGATGTGTGACTACACAACAGCACTGGATCTCTGCAGAAACCCGAGTCCATTGTGTCTCTCTGGACACCTGACCCTGACCTGATCAGTATTCATGGATTTCTTCTCTGGTCGTCAGGGTGATTAACACGGAGTTAATCTGAGCAGTTTGTTACATCAGGCGATGATCGATATTCCAAATCATCTCAAACCTCTTTAATGGGGTTTTCTGTTCAAGGTCATGCACAGAGGGCGAGTGCTAAAAAAAGATGGCTATTTATGAGCAAGGATATGTCAAGCTTTACCAATTTGCCAAGAAATTACGGCCATGATTGATTATTTCTGGTAACTCCGTGTTAATCTAAGAGAAGCTCGTGTTAATCCATATATCCATATAAGGACTAGTGATTTGTCAGGGGTACTTTTAGCTACATTCAGTGCAAAACAATAAACGTTTATGTACTCTGCTGAATACTCAGGTAACTATCCGCAACCTTCAACTGGGTTGCGCACCTTTAAATAAAGGACGCGCAGCTGAAGGCGTTCGCCACCAGCAGTTATTAGTCTGTTCAACTGTCGTCACGGCATCATTACAAAAGTGACTAGTAATCGATCTTTATTTAATAATTGGGCAGCCTGGTAGTTTAGTGAATAACAGCACTGTCGCCCTGGGTTCGATTCCCGCGTTGGGGGGGTGGGGGTCTTTCTGTGCGGAGTTTGTATGTGTTTGTGTGGGTTTACTCCGGGTACTCTGGTTTCCAAAACAACAGTCCAAAGAAAACGTTCACTACGTTTATTGGAGACACGAAATTTTCCTGTTCATGCTTAAGATACAGTTTAAAAAATAATAAGAAATGATATTTAGTAATTACGCCCCATCTGAGAAGCTTTAAGGTGAAGACGATTGTAATGTGGTGCATTCAGGGTATGCCGTATGTGTTTGAAAATTGAAAATCATACTTTTTTCCCCATATTTTATGCATCGTTTAGGTTCAGGCTGATGTGTCAGTCCATCATCGCTCATAAACTGTTCGACTACGTCGTGTTGGTCTTCATATTCTCCAACTGCATCACTGTGGCACTGGAGAGACCCAAAATCCTCCAGGGTAGTTTGGTAAGTTTCTTCCATGTGTCTTTATATTCGTTACATATCTGTGTACAGTAGAACTGGGATGATCTATTGGGGGGAGGGGCGGGAGAGGTAAACAACGTAGACAATATTTAACATCCACCATGTTGTGGGTTCTGTGTTTAAATCCAATCTTTCATTTTTCGTGCAGGAGAGACTTTTTCTCACCACATCGAATTACATCTTCACTGCCATCTTTGTGGGAGAGATGACACTTAAGGTAAATGGAATATTTATAAAACTTTTATGGCTTTACAGTTTGCGCTCCAACATTTCTTCATGATTGACTGTTTTCTAATCCAATCCTGAAGATGGATGTTACAATTGCTGGAAGGTCTTTTTTATTATTATTGTGAGTTCTTGAAGTCTAAGTTTCGGTTCCAGTGACCTCAATCGTCAATCCCTCAGACAAACCGTTATACAGTCACGGTTCCATAAATTCACCATATTGCCAAAAGTATTTGCTCAGCTGCCTTGACTCATGTATGATCTTAAGTCACGTCACATTTTTAATCCATAATGTACAATATAACATTGGTCTACCGTTTGCACCTAGAAAAGCCTGGACTTTTCTGGTGGCGTCTGTCCACAAGGTTCAGGAGTGTGTTTATGGGGGGATTCTTGACCGTTCTTCCATTCCAGAAGTGCATTTGTGAGATCACAATACGAGAATGCGAGTCTACATTTTTATATACTTGTAACCATGGAAATGATTGGAACACCCAGATTCCCTTCATTTGTAGTGCTGTGAATGTGTCATAACTTTTCATAAGACACATGGTTCAGGGTTCCAATGCTAACTGTAACAAATTGTAGCATTCAGGTGCGACGATGCATCTGTTTGTGGTTCGCTGTACCAGATTTACTTCTTCTAATGACCAATTACTCTGTTCCGTTTAATAGAGACAGTTTCCTCTTTCAGTTTCTCTTTCAGCCAGGCCTCATTTATTCACATCCCAACATCTGGCACGTGCCGGACGGCCATTAAACACCACATTAAATGATCAAACCAGTGGAGCAACACAGTAGATGGATGTGTTAGATAAAACTCAAGGAAACCATTTAAAACAGCGACTTTATTTAGTTTGATAGTAATCATTTATGGATTTTAATCCATCCATTAGCTAGGACGAATACACTAAACACATGTACCGGTCGCCAGTCTATTCCACACACAGTACAGAGACAAAACACCCAATCTCCAATAAATCTGCCTATTTCTTGGACTATGGGAGGAATCTGGAATGAGTAGTGGAAACCCACACAGACTCAGACGGGAGAACGTCCAAGGGAATCGAACCCGGGACATCCTGCTGTAAAGCGACATCCTTGAATCCGATAGATGCAGTGAAACACACACTAGTGAACACACACTAGGGGGCAGCAGTAAGCGCACATGTGCTCTGCGCAATGGCCGACCCGTCATGACTTGCTTGACTCTAAGTATTGAACCGACAACCTTATATTTACTCTTATTGGTGTGTAGGTGGTGTCGATGGGTCTATATCTGGGCGATCAGGCTTACTTGCGCAGCAGCTGGAACGTCCTCGATGGCTTCTTGGTCTTCGTGTCACTCATCGACATTGTGGTGTCCATGGCAGGCGGAGCTAAGATCTTGGGCGTCCTCAGGGTCCTAAGGCTACTGCGCACATTGCGCCCCCTCAGGTAGAGCACTTTACTATACTTATTGTTCTTATTGGCTATAATAGCTTCATGACATTCTTAGTTACAACATTATCACTACCAGTTTGGTAGATCGGTAGGAGCAAGGGTCGAAGGGTCCTGAGGTATCAGGGTAGATCAGGTGCTCAGAATGCGGTGGCGGTGGAGGGATGAATAAATGAAATAAATTTGTACCTGTTCATGCAGGGATATCGGTATCATTAGTCACTACTAAGCTTTAAATGAAGAGGCTCGTATATCTTTTGTTGTAAACAGGGTTATCAGTCGAGCGCCAGGCCTCAAGCTGGTGGTGGAAACTCTGATTACATCTCTGAAGCCCATCGGGAACATTGTCCTTATCTGCTGTGCTTTCTTCATCATCTTTGGCATTCTTGGAGTTCAGGTATCTCGTTGGAGCGCTTAATCTTTATTTCTGTATATGATCCTGCATACACATTTTTATTTAACTTCGTTCATGCCTTTCAAGACTTTTGCATCGTTCTTATTTCTGTCTTCATGTTTCATGACTTCTTGCTGTTATGTGACCCCAACGGTCCCGGTTTGATGTCTGTGTTTCATTTCGGCAGCTTTTCAAAGGTAAATTTTTTTATTGCCTCGGCGTGGACACCAAAAACATCACCAACAAGTCTGACTGTCTGTCCGCCAATTACAAATGGGTTCATCACAAATACAACTTCGACAACCTGGGCCAGGTAATCGTGTCATACCTGTTATATCATATTATATATATTACATATTATATTTGTGCAGACGGCACTGGTGGTTAAAGAACTGGAAGGTTGCCTGTTCGCTTCCTAGAATCGACAGGTCATGACTGGAACACCCAGTTCCCACTTCAGTAACAAGAAAATTAATCTCTAACTTCTCTCCGGGTGCCGTAGTTAGGGCTGGAGACATGAGCTAACCATGGCCCCCTAGTGGTACCCATTATGATGACAAATTTGGCGACATGGTAGCTTAGTGATTAGCTCTGTCGCCTCACAGCATGAAATTGTAGGGGGTTGGTAGTGGTCTGCAAGCACCCAAGGGTCGGGTATGACTGAAAAATGTTCAAATGACAAATATAGGTTGTATTCTTCTATTTATAACTTCATAATAAGATATATTGCTTATGTAATGATATTTAAATAATATTCAAACTTTTATTCATCATTCCACCCAATGATATTGGAATACTCTATATTTAGTGCTTAATCCAACATTTTATACTAATGATGATGCTAATGTGTGTATTTCCAGGCTTTGATGTCACTCTTCGTGTTGGCTTCGAAGGATGGTTGGGTCAACATCATGTACCATGGTCTGGACGCTGCCGGCGTTGACCAGCAGGTTTGTTTCCTCTACTCAAAGCAACGCCGTATTCAATCTTTTTACCTTTCTCTTCACTGACCCGATCAATACCACGAAATTAAAGACACCATACTTCATTCTGCCTTCGTTTCACCAATTTACCAACCCGACCCCGATCTGAGAGCTCGATCGATGGAAGACGATGTGGTTGGATGAAGAGTCATATACATAACTTACTTACATCGATCCTGATTGTAATTTTGTCTTAAACCCTAAAAACAGTTCTCTTTATCTCTGCTTCTTTGATGATGGCTTATTTCCCTAAGAAGAGGATGAGAATTATGTATTAGGGTTATTTTGATCTTCCATGCCAAAGCCAGTTTAAATCCCAAGTAATAAAAGCATCCATGTTTTACAATGAGCTTGTTTAGATTTCATTTTCATACCTTTCTCTTCACCGGTCTGATCAATACGACAATATTAAAGACGCCTTACTTCATTCTGCCTCCGTTTTTACCAATTTCCCGGGTCATTTGCTATCGTAACTTTCAAGCCGACCCCTCTCGGAAAGCTGGATTGATGGAAGATGAGGTCGAGTCAGTTATCATCCAGTAATCACCTCGGTGTGTCTCAATTGTCTTCTTATCTCTCTTCTTCTTTCACAAGCCGGTGATCAACAACAACCCCTGGATGCTGCTGTACTTCATCTCCTTCCTGCTGATCGTCAGCTTCTTTGTGCTGAACATGTTCGTGGGTGTGGTGGTGGAGAACTTCCACAAGTGCCGGCAGCACCAGGAGGTGGAGGAGGCCAAGCGGCGAGAGGAGAAGAGACTGAGGCGCATGGAGAAGAAAAGACGCAGTAAGACAGGCCGAATGAATTCACTTTATTAATATTAATGGGATTTAAAGTCTGGCTGGCAAGTTAAAAAATGAATAGCATTGAATGTTAGTGCTGCCAAAAGCAGCAAGGATAAAAGATAAATCATTGTTAGGGGAAACGGGAAATTAAAATCGCTGTTAGGACGGTACAAGGTGCCAAAAATTTGTCTCTAATTTCCTAAACATATACACACTCGAGTCACATTATTATCACTACTTTTACATTTCTTGAGCTGGTGTGGTTATTAAATAAAATATAAAAGGGGCGTGCGACTGATATAAAGATAACATACACAAAAACTGACTCGATACCACAATTTTTATTATGTCTGATACCAATATAACAAAATAATTATCTGCCAATATCAATAACCTTGATAATTATTCTGTACTTTAAAACTTTCGTAATTTTTTTGGTTATTGGTTTATATGTTTTGATTTTTGTGGAACTATGAAGTCTATATAATTCTATATAAACGTCTTTTCTCTTGGTGATTATCTGTAGTTGTAGATTGTTGTGCCAGGATAAATGGGTACCGTCTCTTTAAGAGAACGACATTCTCTGCCAATGATGCAGATGAAATTAAAGTTTTTCTTTTAAATCATTTTTTTATTTAAAACTTACACAACAGTATCTGATCCAGGGATTTGTGCGGCTCAGTGTTTAATAAGATTGCCAGATTGCCAAATGCCAAAAACGACGTTACGATGGTGTAACTACGTATCGTGGTCATTTAGAACTGATGTCACAAAACTAAGTCAATTTATTAGATTTTGTCTTTTTTTACCTTTTTTTAACTAGTCTGATAAACGATGTTTTATTACAATTATATTATTTATAAAGCCTTCAAATATTTGTTTTAATTATTGGTATTTCTTTGCATCTTTTTCGTGTGCCAGAGGCCCAAAGGTTACCATACTATGCCAGCTACGGGCACATCCGCCTGATGATCCACAACCTGTGTACCAGTCATTACCTGGATCTCTTTATCACATTTATCATCTGTGTAAACGTTGTCACCATGTCCTTGGAACACTACAGCCAGCCTCATGTAAGGGTGTGTGTGTGTGTATGTGTGATGCTTTATTATTACAATAATATTAGTGTGTCTGTACAAGAGCAGCGAGTGTCAAGTGCACTATTAAGAAGCTTCATCAAATACAGAGACGGATACACCATTGGTCCACCATTTGTTGTTCTTTGTTTTTTGTAAAACTGGCAACCCCGTTTTCCATATAAGTGCATCTGGATTTAATAACAAAAGTCGATTACATATTCTGTAACTCTGTTTACTTAACCCTAAGTGTACAGAATAGTGCTATTATGGGACAGGATGTTCTCAGTATAACACACAAGTTAAAGAGACTCATTTCCCCACCACGGTTTATTTTAAATCACTTCTCTTCACTTTTCGCTCTGTTTTCATTCACTTGCCTTTTTTTTCTTTACCTTTTTTATCTTTTGCTCCTTCACGCAGTCTCTGGAGATCACGCTCAAGTACTGTAATTATTTCTTCACCAGCACCTTTGTGCTCGAGGCTGTTCTCAAGCTCACTGCATTCGGCTTCCGTCGCTTCTTCAAAGACAGGTACTGAACACACACACACACACATACACTTCGCACACACAGAGTTCTGTCAGTATCTCAACTCTACTGTCATTCAATACACATAATACACAAGGAAACATTATTCGTTT
>JAOTRQ010000014.1:1232495-1256563 GCA_028565875.1 Hoplisoma paleatum | reverse complement strand
AAACTGCTCTTTATAGTTATTCTGTGCGATTGCCTTTTAATACGGGTCCGTACAGAAATAAAGTCCGTAATTGAGACTGCGCCTTTTAGTTCGGTGCGTCTTATACGTGTGTCAAATACAGAAATCGACCCCGTAATTCAGACTGCGCCCTATAATACGGTACATTTAATAACGCTACTTACATTTATATACAATGCCGGTATGATCCGGTTCAAAACCAAGCTGTATTTCGGTGGCTTTTGTAGTACATCCTGGTACTTTCAGTGCACCCAGATTTTTTATTTTATTTGGCACGTTATTTCACCCGTGCGTTTCTCGTCTCCATGTCTCCATCACAGGCTGTTAGAAATCGTTAGCTACAAAATTATCGGGGTTCACCAGGAGGACGAGCTGCTCGAATGTTTATCTCCCGCGGCGAGTCGGACGTTCAGAATAGAGGTGAGAATCTCCACTTCACGACCACGATTGTCCCACGCGGCCCTCACGGACCGGTCTCTGTTTGGTCTGTCTGTTTTTCGTAGGAGATTCCGCTCGACCAGGTCGACCTGGATAAAGAGAACGAGATGCTCATTCCAGTCGCACATTTCCATAAGGAGGTCTTCGGGACGTTCGGAATTCCGTTCCTGCTGAAAATCCGTCAGGTCTGGGGGTTTTTTTTTTGGCACGTACGGTCCGGACGCGGCGGCGTCGTGGCTGCTTATCTCGTGGTTCTGACCTTGTGCTGGTTTTTTTTTTTAGGGCGAACCCTTCAGAGAGGTGATGAAGAGGATCCAGAGCATGTTGGACATCCAGGAGAAAGAGTTTGAAAAGGTACACACACACACACACACACACACACACATGCGTGCGCATGCTAATAACCGTTTTTTAATTACCATCACATGAACATGTTTGATGTTACAGGACTGGACGTGCCATGCGTATTATTAAAATGTTGTGCTACGTTTGATGAACATACAAAACTACCGTCGTTTACGAACTCTTATTTAATGGTAAATAAAGTCCGGTGAGTCCGGCCTGAGGGTCCAAATTTTGGCCCGCGTTCACATTTCCATGGGCTCGTGGCCTCGGTTCTAAAATCAATAACATGCTGCAGGATACGATGCAGACGTACAAAAAGCAGTTTTCTATTTCACCACAAGATGGCAGTAGACGATGATTCACTGCTCTCAGAATAAAATAAGGAGCGTTTGTATAGTTTTTAAACCTTTAAAACCTTTTTTCTTTTTTTTCTTTTTCAAAACCAGGAACTTGAATAATAAAGGGGTGCCGGTTTGATCTCTATTCGAAATAAACTTTAAAAACAAAACGTCTCGCTCTCGAATAAATAAATTCAGTTCAGAACCTGAAACGTTTTGTTTCAGTGTTCAAGTTTCGGATCACTGAAGAGGTTAAATTCTGATCGTTTAAGAGCGAAATAGTTGAAATATTTCATAAAATTGTTTAATCTTAATGGTTTAAATAATGTCTGGCTGAAGATCGTGTAAATCAGCCTTAACGGGAGCAGCTGAAAAAGGACGAACGAATACGTTTCAAAATAAAACACTTCTTGTGACATGAAGGATCTCGTTCACCTCGGACGTTCGTTCTGGTTTAAATGTAATTCAAATAAATATGGACCATTAAAACGTTGCTTCTGTGGTGAGTGGCTTGTTTAATCTGCTCGTCTGTTTGTTTTGTGTGTGTGTGTTTTCTTTTTTTACAGTTCAAATTTGCGATCGTGATGATGGGACGGCATCAGTACATCAACGAGGACGACTACGAAGTCAACCTTAAGGATTTTGAGCCACAGCCAGGTCTGTATCTGCTAAACTTGATCACAATAGTGTTGATTGGTAAGCTATAACCAGAATGTTGTCGGTTTAAACCCCCTTGAGCAAGACCTTCAACTAAAGTGATGTACCGATTCAGCCCAGAATCAATTCACTTAGACTTTTTATCAACTTGCAAGTGTGGTACGGCCCACAAGGGCGTCCGAGGGAACAACAGTATTTAAAAGATTGTTACCCAGTGTGCCTGTTGAGACACAAATCGTGAATCTCCACCATGAACCCCTCACGTCCTTCCCAACATCTGCTGGCATTATAATGTATTCGATCAGACCCTCACTGGTCTCTTTTAATGAATCTCTGTGTGAATCCTGTTTGATCAATCGACTTTTGCCTTTTGTTCCCGCCCACAGGAAACATGTCCCACCCACGACCCTGGTTAGGACTCGACCACTTCAACAAGGCTCCGAAACGAGGGCGCTACACGTACCTGGAGAAGGCTATTAAAATCCACAACTGATGCGCTCTCTACCTTAACTGACACTTACTAAAGACTTTAACCAGACATTGTGCGTGCGTGCGTGCGTGCGTGTGTGTGTGCGCATGTGTGTGTGTGTGAGTGTGTGTGCGCACACCACTTCTTACCACCTTGCCGTGCGGCTCCACGGGGCCCCATGTATGAAGTCTTCAGCAAACCGGAGTTCCTACTCATTCTCGATTTTTTTTTTCTCTCTTTTTTTCTTTGCTATAGAAGCTTTGGTTTTGTTTTTTTGTTTGTTTTTGTTTCTTTTTTTTTTCGATTCGACTGCCGGTTTTGTCAAAAGAATCAAACTTTTATCAGACGGGAGGAATCGTATGAACTTCTAGACAGGGTTTCTTTTCAGTTTTTGCGTTCGTTTTCATTTTAATTTGGGTTTTAAAGTATCGTTATGGCACGACTGCTGTGGTGCAGGGAAGAGCGATAGGAAAACTTTGTGGCCACGCACAAAAATAAGAAATAAAAAGGTTATTAAGCGTATTCCTTTAACCATAAAAAAAAAATCTTTAGATGGCTGACGCTTGCTGGTGAAGTCACCTGTGAGCGCGATTTTCTTTTGTCCTTGTCGTCCCTTAGCACGAGTAGTTGTTTCTTCTTTTCTTGTTTACACAATTCTCTCACCTTAGCTCAGTTACAGAACAAATCAGTTGTTTGCTTTAACATGTACGATGAAATAAAGATCCATAAGAATCGTTCTAAAACACAAAGTCAATCGAAATGAATCGTCTGTACTTCATCTTGCACGTTGGCACTTAGTATCAAAGGTTTCGCGTTTCCCCACGCGGGGTTAATAGAAACTTTTGGACGTGTTCTGGCCCTTTTCGCTCGCACCCGCTCTCCTTCCCTTTTCTCCGTTCTTGGTGTATTTTTTGCCGTTTCTTTTTTTGGGGGGTGGGGGTCCACGTCCGGCATCCATTAGCAGGACGCTGCAGACCTTTGCTGACTGGTTCAAGTCGTAGAGAAACCAGCATTAAAAACCTGGCGATTTGATTTGCTTTTTTTTTTTTTTTTTTTTTAAGTTTGTTTATTTGTTTGTTGTTGGTTTTTTCTTCAGTTTCTTGAAGCTCTGTAAAGACGACATTTTGAAAAATTGTATATTTAAAAAGGACGTGTAAAATTAAACACACTTTTGTTGGGTACCGATCAGTTCAGATGTTCATATTCATTGTGTGTAGTTTTTCTTTTCCAGACCGTTTTTGACCCTTTCACCTTTTACTACTCGTGAACATTTAAGTGCAGACCTGCAGACCTCCTGATTTGGATCTTTTCTCCAGAATTATTCCTCCGTGTAGCAGCAGTGTACAACAACTATTCCTGTATATTGCCTTTTTGCTGAAAATGTATGTTGAATAAAATTTTCTATAAAACGCTCGTGCAACTATTAATGAACTGGCGCGTGCGGAACGAATCGTGCGCACACACAAACACACACACACACACGTTGTCTCGATTGGGGGGAGGTGGGGAGTAAAGGTATTTAGTCGTTTTGATTAGACCACCGATGCGTAAATTAAGTTGATTATGGAGGGATTTCTTTATCCACAAAGTTGTTCGACCAGCGAACGAGGAAAAAAAAATATTAAAGCGATCCAAGAGACGATTGGTGGTAACCTGGCAACAGTGTCGTCCGAAATGACAGTGGAACAAAACAATAGTAGAAATGTAATCATAATGGTTTGCTGATGGGCCATGTGGTGGTGATGGGCCATGTTTGGCCCGTTTGACCAGGACATTTAACATTGCAAAAAACTAAAAATCGAAACTACTTAACGCAGGACTGCATAGACTGCGGCCCGTGGGCCACGCCCGACTCGTTTGGCTGGTTAGAAACGTGATCATAATGTTTTGCTTAATCGGTGTGTATTTTGCATGGTCACAAATGCATTCGAAGGGATTGGGAAAAACTACAGCCCGTTGGCCGTATCTGGCCCTTTTGGCTAATAAAGGAACGTTGTCATAATGTTAAGTCTGATCGGTGTGTATTTTACACGTTATATCAAATCAAACGAACCTATTACAGTAATTAATGTCTCTTTTTTCTCCATAATGCTGTTCTAACTGAAACTGAGTGATGTGAAGTACACACACCTTAAACAACTAGTTAATAAATTTAATGACACGGCAACGTTGTGTGTTCCATAATGATATGTAAAAATGGTAACCATTCAAATAGGAGTAACCTAACTCTCAAACATTCTTTGATTTAACAAAGGTATAAAGAAATAATCACAATCGGGCATAAAGAATCTCCATCTGTGTATCTTTAATAATACATAATACATAACTCACAGTGACACAAAAAGCAAATCAGTGACACTCAGGAGTACCAGAGTTGACCACAAAAGTAATAAATGTAGCATAACATCCCGCTACTCGTACCCAGGTCCGTTCCTGACACGAGGTACCCACAATCCTTGACGTTAGTAGTTCAGTAGACTTCATTAGACCGAGGTATCCCATGCACTACACTCGAACTCCTTCATATAAAACACCTGATTCTCTCCATCAGGTACGTCCATTATTAAATAGGTTAAGTACCGAGTGCATGGGTGTCTAAGGATTCCAATTTTATTTTTGTTTCGAATTTTATTTCTAATTCCGATAAAAGGTTCGGCACAAATGCTGGGAAAAAAAATGTATCTCGATGTATATTTTAGCTGAACATTGTGTATAATTCTCATAACGCAACAACTTTTAGACCGACGATGGGTGAAATTGCTTGTACGCATCTGTTATATAAACACTTCTGTGATGCTGGGATGTTTTAGATTCTTTTTTTAAGACCTCGAGCAGCTTTCGAATGTTTAAAACGATGCCGCCAAATCATTTAAACACAAAACTTCACACACGGCTGCTATTTCTATCTAAACTCTTACTACAATAACTAAATGTATACAGGGACGGTGTAGCCTAGTGTGTAGAGCGTTGGGCTATGAACCCAAAGGTTGGGGGTTCAAATCCAGGCTCTGCTACACGACCACTGTTGGGTCCTTGAGCGAGACCCTTAACCCTGTCTGCTCCAGGGGCGCCATACATTGGCTGACCCTGTAATAGCGCTCTGACCCCCAACTTCCAGACAAGTTGGGATATGCGAAGTGAAACATTTCATTGTCACCTTTGATTTCTTAGTATATATTGTAATAATGGGAGTGGGATTATTGGTGCGCTCTGTTCAGATCTATCGGACACAAAAAATCGCAGAAGAACACTGAACGCCTGACCAAAATCTTCCAGTGGGTGTTTTGGGTCAGAAGACGCCTTCGAAAGAATAAAAAAAAAAGTACAATTATTGCAAACGAGACTTAAGCAAAAGAAAAGAGTTCGTCAGCATGCCAGCGTGCCAGTAGTGTATTACAAGACCAGCATTAAGATAATACATTCTGTTACATATTTAAATGGTGCAAACGTGTCCATCACGGGGTCGACTTGATGGTAGAGGGGTGGGCTGGGGTGTGGGGGGACTCAACAGCATCTTTTCTTGTCCACGTGCAGAATACGTTGACATCTAGGGCACGAGTGGTAGACGTCTTTGAAGAATTTAAGGAAGAACGGGAGCAAGCAGCAGCCAACGACTAGTCTGGAATTCGAAAAGTTAAATCACGGTTTTAACAGTTTGCAACAGGTGTATCTTATTTTCATCGACACACACTAGTGAACAGCATTGGGCAGCCCTAGCCATGGTGCCCGGGTACCATCGACAATTGTCTTTTTACTTATGTGTCAAAATGGCATTGTTCAGTATTCTGGAGGGTAAACACAAACGTGACACAACCCTCAGAAATGTGACGTCTTCTAGCATTGTGGATGTAAATAACTCGACATGAAGTCGAAAATTTGTCTTTACGGGTTCGGTGCCTTGTTCAAGGACACTTTAGTCATGGAGGTGAACCTACAACCTTCTGATCACAAGGCCAGTTCTCTAACCAGAAAGATACAGTTATCAGAAACTATCCTGGAAAGTACGATTCCCTCAATTATACCGTTTGTGTTTAGCGTTTATCCTCCAGGAAGGTCGTTGTAGATTTTTAGCTGATCCATATTGAACAATGAATGCTTATACATGTTGGATCGTAAACGAAACACGCATGCCGGTGTAACTACAGAGTAACTACTGTACAAGCACGTGATATATTTAAACGTTGCTCGTTTACATCACTGTAAAAGGTTGGCATGAGAGACGTACCCGCATAAGATGAAGAGGAAGCACATAAGCCAGGCGTAGGCGCCCACTTTGTAGGTGACATTGGTGAGCACCTGCTCTCGACAGTTAGTACAGGTGACCAGTCCTGGAGAGCGACCCAACTCTGTGTCGTAGCTTACAAATCTGTTTCTGTCAGATGCCACGGACTGAACTAAAAGCGGATAGAAAAAAATACCATCAGAATAAACATCTGGCATCAAAACTACAAAGAAAAAACACATATTTACAGGTTTACATCCGAATCAACTTACATCACGATTAAATTAAACAGTCACAGTCTGAGCAACTAAGTTAACTGAGTTAAGGGTCTTGCTCAAGAGCCCAACAGCAGCAACCTAGCAGTGGTGAGATTTGAAATGACATCCTTTGGACTAACCACGAGGCTGCCCACCTAGCCAATGACTCCAGGACTGAAGGATACATAATAATGTCTGACAAATAATAAATGGTTTTAATACAATTCAGAATCTATTGGGGTCTCGTCCCAATTGAAAAAAAAGAAGATTAAAAAACGCTAAGATTTCAAGCACAATCGTTACGTGTTAAATACTGTCATGAGAAGAATCAATTATGGACACCATACCTGTAGAAGACTGGTTTGTTTGTACTCGTGAGTCCTGATTGGTGCTAGCTGAGGGGTTGAAGGGGGTGTGCACTTTGTAGACCTTCACCCCATCCTCTGTACTTTCCACTGTACACAAAATAATATCCAGCATGATTACTTTATCAACACACAGATAAGTTATTAAACTTAAACAAAGCGATCCACTAGTCTTGATAAAACATGTCTGTGTCTGTGCGTGTGTGTGTGTGTGTGTTTTCATTTTCAATTATTTGCCAATTATTTGATCAAGGTGATGCATGTGGATGGTGTGGTGCTGGTAGCATCGTAGATTATTGTGTCACATGACCTGAATAGGCACTTACTTGGTATGATGTACGGCGGCGGGTCTTTAGTTACAGAGCTCATTTTTGCACACTGGAAAAGAAAAGAGATGGGTGGCAGGTAAACATCTTCACAGTATAGAATAGACTTTTTTTTCCATGATGTAAAACCACAATAATCTATCATATAATGGTATCGTAGCTGCTTTTGTAAAATCCTTTTCTCTTCAGTCTTTGTATATACGTGTTCTTTTTCAGTTTGGTTTCCTAGTTTGTTTTAGCTTTGTGCTATAGTGAATATGAAATGATGTAGAAAACCCCATTTGTTCTTCTCTATACTTACTTTCAGTTTAGAATATTCCAGTCATGTTTTGATCTATTCTAGACAGTCATTTGTTGCTTCATTGTTATGATTATTTTTTATAGTCTGTTTAGTCCCCTGTCGCGATTCTTGGGAGGGGAAAGTGAAAGAGGAGTTACTGCTGGATTTTAAAGATATTTAAAATTTTTCGATCATAAAATTCGAATTCTATTTGTCATTACACATATACAGATGTACAGTACAACAAAATGTTTCTCTTCACATATCCCAACTTGTCTGGAAGTTGGGGTCCGAGCGCAGGGTCAGCCAACGTACAGCGCCCTGGAGCAGACAGGGTTAAGGGTCTTGCTCAAAGGACCCAGCGGTGGCTGTGTAGCGGAGTGTAGCAGAGCCTGGACCCCACATACTCTACCCACTAGGCTACACTGTCCCTGCCATGAGCAGGACTTAATACAAGCATTATTCAAGCATAGTATAATGTTCCTATTGAGAAATTCGATAAATATGAACGTATAATGGCATATTAATCTTAATCTTAGATTATATCAAGTTGCTCTTGATGAAAGACTTTTATTATAATTATATTTTTTACCTACAACTTTGGTGTCAAGGCTCCTACTAATGCTTAATTAAAAATCGAGATCTTTTCTTGGCCCCAAAGTCAGCCATCATCATCTTCATCATCATCATCAATCATCATATTCAAGAAGCAGAGCAACTTTACGATAAGTAGATTACTTGTAGTTTAACACTCATAGTTTAGTCTAACACCTTGCTAATTTGGTATCAAACGTGGAGGGATGTTTAAAATATTCATGCCGTAAGTTTTACTGGTGACTTTCTTTAAAAATCTCTGTTAGGATCGTAACTCTTTACTGTATTTGGAAATCTTTAAACTGGCAAGTGATTTGAAAAATGACCTTCGGGCCAGACTGAGTTTCTTTGTCCAACTTAATGTGCATGTGTCAAAGGTATTCTGAAATTCCCAAAAATGTTCAGGTGTCACAAAAAAAAGTTCAAGGAATTTAAGCAAGTAAACAACCTCACGACAGGCTCACAAAAACAAAAATCCCAGGGCGTCCACCAGAACCTGAGGAATGTTGCTCTGTGGCATGTTCACTAGTCCAGCTCGTTCTAACTTCGTAGTTGCTTAACTTACTGTACAATTCAATGCTTACTTTACTATTTGATGCTTTTGCAACACATAAAACGAAACATGAAACATTATGAAGAACTTCAAAATGGCAAAAGATTATTATTGACAGACCTAAAAAGAAATGTACAAATGTCAAGGTTGCACCAGGTTCTTTCATAAAACTATATGTGTCTATTAGTTATTCATTTCACATCATATAAACTCATTTAGACCATGCAAACGCTAATAACGTTTTTAAAAAGAAAGTTTTGTGTGTTTATATTTAGTTTTGGCAATACTTCCATCACCAATTGATTAAAAGTCTCTTTGGATAAAAGTATGGACCAACATCGTAAATGCTCAGCATGGTACTGTTCTGACTTGGAAGATAAATGCATATTTATAAGACATACTAAAATAATAATAATTTTGTTGTTAGTAGTAGTAGTAGTAGTAGTAGTAGTAGTAGTAGTAGTAGTAGTAGTAGTAGTAGTAGTAGTAGTAGTAATATTTTAACATAAATCTGAGTTTAATATTTTTGTGTGAAACAAATATAGTACACCACAATATATTAATATTTGATTTTTTGATTTGAGATTGATTGTCATATGATTAAATAATATATTCATTTAACAATTATTTACTGATGAGCTAATCAATTAGCAGCACATGGGTTCTTCTTATTCCAAACAAGAATATTTGAAACAAAAGGCTTTAAACTATTTACTAATAGGTGATATGATGCTTCTGTAAACTTCGTTTTCATCATAAATGTATTGTTACTGAAAGGAGTCTAATCGCGATAAGGACTTTTATTTTGTAAATATATATCTCACGTTTTATGCCGCCAGCGCCTTAATTATAGCTACGGAACACCGCGGGTGACATTCCGTCTCAATCATAATACGTAGTCAGAATGCGTTTCTGTTTGCTGTGTGAATACAAAACTCACTGAGGCGAGAGAAATAATAACAAATATAATTTAAAACTCATTTAAAATGTCTAAATGAACTTAAAACATAGACAGTCGAGCACTTGAGAGCATTAACGCACGATTCTGTGATTATATCAGGCGTGTTGCCAGTGCCACACCCTTATTTTACTAAACTCTTGTTCCCATGCTTCACATTGTCCCAGTCACTTTATTTATATCACTTATAAAATATTAGATTTATCTGTGTGTCCACCTATAATTCATATAAGTTGCTATAACTACAGCTGTTATGCGACTATATTCCACACAGGTACATACAGGTGTGCTGTATGTAATCTTTCCCCCACTAGAACTGAACTGTTGTGTAGTTTAGTGTCCTGATGACTTTAGTATCATATATAAGGCAATCATATATTGTGGCTTTTATCCTGCCGTGGCAGTTGGGCCATTGGGTGTCATTGGGTCACACTTTGGGTGGGTGTCCAGGAACCCAGGACCCATTCAGAAAACATCCTAATTGCCCAGTTTAATTGTTCAACGCAGGACCCGATACTTGTACCATTACATACCAGTCGGCTTATTACAGAAAAAAATACTAACCAGTAACAAGTCAGAATAACCAGACCCAAAACTGTTGGTATGGTTTTTAACTTTAGTCAGGACTGCAACATTCAGGACCAATTCTAAAAAATCAACAACCTGTTTACTGAAATGATTACTTGTTAAATTATGGCATCATTACAGTAATTTGCCTCGGTAGCTATGATAGAACGGAATGGAACATTTGGAACATTACATTATTGCATTAAAGTCATTTAGCAGACTCATTCATTCAGAGCCGCGTAGACAATTTAAAGGTTATAATTATGAGTCCGAGAACCTATAGGTTAGGTACAGTTAACAACTATATAACTATAAACACAATATGTTACCTAAACAAAACTTGTAACAGAGACTTACAAACTTACAACCAGCATTTAATTGGCTATATAAAGAAAATACTTTGAGTTGGTTTGTTGGATCTGCTAGAGAGGGTCTAATGGGGTCGTAATGTATTACATTAGATTTGGAATGCTTTTGTTAAATGAAAACATATTAAGAACACACAACCTGAAGAGAGGACGAATAGCAACTTTTTGTAGAAGGGCTAAAACTCATGAATAAAGTTTTGTTGGTATCATATACGTATATTATAACTGTACTTACATAACCATGTGTATACTACATTGTTAAGCTTACTTCATTACGATTTCCCATCTTTCCATTTTGGACTCAGGAGTATTTATAGAATGTATTGTAATAGTAGTAACAAGTATTTCTTAGTATATTACAGTATTTAATAACTACATTAATGGGAAAAACTTCTGCATGGAAATTTTAACCTCAAGTCATCATCAGAAAGTTATGCCGTCATAGATCTGTAAATATTGTAAATACTTTTATTCAGTAGATTTGATGTTTAATAATGAGCATTATATAATGTAACAAAAAGCGAAAACAAGGAGTGCCAGCCAGTGCACGTCTAAGCCCTTGTTGTTATTTTTTTTTCTTTTTAGTTAAAGGTCACTGTGACGTTAAAAGGCCATTATAATGATAGTGAGACCATGTTTTTCTAACATAATCTTATTTATTATAATGTTTAAATATAATAATAATAAGAGTAAAAACATGTATTAGGTTCATATGTACAACTGATAAACCTAGTATAACAGAAAATAGTAACTAGAGCATTCTTTGAAGAAATACTTGGACTGGATTGTAAAGTAATGTTTAAATGATCTGTTTTAGAATGGTGAATAAAAAAAGCATAAAAACACATAAAAAATTAAAAACAATAATTGTTTAAATAATTCATTAAACTTTCTTTTCTCAAAGAATCACTCAAGGCTAAACATCATTGTAAAATAATGTACAACCACGTTTATTGTACTAATTCCATTGAAATTACGTTCAACATTTGTTCGTAAGCGAAACGGTTGGCACACTGCCGAGCAGTTGAGTGTGTTACAGATTTAGTCCTCTTACCTTACTGTAGTGAAGCTGTCGCTTGTGTCGTAATGGTGAAACTGAATGTAAGTCTCTCAGCTTTTCAGGGCCTGGTTTCCACTCCACTCCTCCCTTTTCATCTACAGCACATGTTCTTAGACTCTCGTTTATGAATATGCATAGGTATATGAGTCAGAATGTCATGTTCTGTGACAGGACGGCGATGCCAGTCTCATTGTTCGGAAGCTGTGTTGTGTGACAACGATACATTCTGACCGGTGATCGACGTGATTGTTTTATCTGTCACTGAAATTAGAAAAGCTTCAAAATCGCTTGCATGATCGTTGAAGACAGATAAATAGGTTATGATCAAAAAGAAATCTTTAGAAATGTCTTTATCTTTATAGATCTTAGAAATGTGATGTATCACGGATTGTCGTACTCTTCTCTGTTTATTTTTTTTTCATGCTTTCCAGTTTATTGAACAGGACGGTTTATGGGGCTCTATAGTGGCGGGCTTAATAATACACATTTTTGCCTCAGGCCACCCAGTCGTGGTCCGATTCGATAGGGTGTGGTAGAGAAAAGAAGTACCAGCATGGCTTTATCAGATGCTTACACAGAGACACATATGACACACCTTTGTGTTGGTACTGTCGAGCCTGCCATACAGCATTCCCCAGGTACTGGCCAAACCTCTCTCTGTTTCACATTCCAAAAAAAGTACTCACGGAGGTGGTAAGCAAGTGTGTGGGACAACCTTCCTGTCTGTCAGTGTAAGCTATTTGCCCAGTGGGAATGATTATTTCAACGTTTTAATATAAACATTTTAACTTATATGGATTATATGGTTATTGTTTACTTCCGCAACCGCCTAGACATCAAAGTGTGACGGTACTACTAATCTCCGAACAGATCATCGATAGTGGCATCACATCCTCCAGCTTTATCTGGCATTTACTGTATATGATAAGTTATATAAATCTGGCAAGAAATCTAAAGTAAATCTCAACACAACCAAGTCAAGGAACTGCAGTGATGCAGAATAAAGGATATAAGTGCCTCATGAGTCGATAACTACGAAATTAGAAAAAATGTATTATTAGGGCCTAAAATGTGGTAAAATTATTATTGATTAATGTAAAATAAAATGGGAGGCACGGTGGCTGAGTGGTTCAGCACTGTCGCCTCACAGCAAGAAGTTCCGGGTTCGATCCCACAGTCCAAAAAACATGCACTAGGCCGATCGGAAATGTGTAAATTCTCCCGTAGTCACACACGAGATCCCTGTAGAGATACAGGGTTGGGGAAAGACCTGGCAACCTACCCCGTAAAATGTAATTGCCGAGATACTCTGGGGATCGGTAGCGGTCCACAGAGTAACCCATGGTCGAAGTCGACTGAAGGGTAAAATAGAGAGAGAATAGAAAATAAAATATAATGGATGGACGAATTCCATTGAAGGGATTTGTACAAGCAGAACGTGCATGATTATAGATGACCTCACAGAAGCTCAGCCTCACAGACAGCCTTGTACGTTTACATTTATCAGATGCTTTTGTCCAAAAAGACTTAAAAGTATTAACGGAAAACCATTTTGAGCAATTGACAGTTATGGACTTTGCTTAGGGACCCACAGTGGCAAGTGGGGGTTGAAACAGCAAACCTATGATCTCTAGACCGATACTTTAACCACTGAGCCATCACGGCCCCCTTTTATGAACTTTTTTGCCTTATTGTTTAATTTCTGTTCTGGAATCCTTGTCGCTTGTCCCTGTATATCAAATGATTTCCCATTCATTATGTGCACATTAATTTATTTATACAAATATGAATTTGAATAATGATCTAAATAAACTATAAAAGAAATGCTAGAGAAATTATAAAGATAAAAAGATAATACACTTTTCTTTGTGAATGGCTCAGTTATGCATAACTCTGGTTTTTCTGGTCTGATTTCTTATCAGTCACCCGAAACGTGCGTAACACCATTCCAGTGCTGGGGGGGGGGGGGGAGAGAATCAAGGGGACAAAGGACGGCGTTCATGTTAAAACACCCACATATGGTGGAGTTTTTTGTGTTAGAAAGAGGAACTGAAGCACTTTGTACTGTATTTATCTGAGGTTTAAGCCACTTGTACGATATAATCAAGCGTCTCATGTTTAATTCACTCAACACCAAGAAGCGTTCACATTTAACCCTCATTAAACTGTCAAAGTCAAAAATTTAAACCCATTTCAACAGGAACAAAATGAGTCTGATTCTCTTTCGAAGTGATATTTACTTGATATTTGGGATACACTACAAAATTACTTGATGTGACGAGTATTTTTGGTAGCATTACGGCTCCATTAAATATAAGATCGATCGTTTTTTGAATGTAGCTAGCTAGCTAGCTAGCTAGCTAAATATGTGTACATTTATTTATTTATTTATACAAATATGAATTTGAATAATGATCTAAATAAACTATAAAAGAAATGCCAGAATAACTATGAAGATAAAAAGATAATACAGCTAGCTAGCTAGCTAGCTTAGCCTCGGTTACACAATGCCTAGAGCTAAAGGGCGTAAAGGCTTTACAGCAAACAGGAAACATTAACACAACTTAGCATCGCTAACGTTATGTAAAGTTCGAATGTGATGAGCAATTTATATACGTAGTTCTCACTGTAACGTTACTTCGTTCTATAAACTGACATGTTTATTTAAATGTAATGTGACATGAATATTTTTGTAACTATTGTAAACTGTTTTCTAAATGTGTAGAATAACATTGAAGGAACATTCTATGTTCTAAAAAAATATTTCAACAATTTTAAACATTCAGCTCCATCCATTATCTCGTTTTACCACCGTTTGATAGTATTTACGATGGTCCACATCCTTTATTATCCTCAATTCACCAGATTCTGGTTTGATTTACTTTTAATTTAATTCAATTCAATTTTAGATCATCATTTTTTTAATTATTTAATTATTTATTCAAGCCTGGTTTCTCATACGAGTGGGTGCAAAGCAGCGACAGTCCCAGTCAGACAAATTATATTAATTATAATAAATAAAGATGTTTGAGGTAAATATATCTCACATAAAACACTGCTGTTTTTTATAGGAATGTTAACTAGATAATGATTATCTTTAAACGGCAAAGTACATGTACATGCAAATCTAGATTATGTTTCAGAACATGTTTAAGTAACATTTGAAGCACATTGAACGATGCCAGATTGTATTATCTATGTGGAGCAAACTTTATTTATACTGTAAATGTTTTATTTAAAACTCCGGTCTCATCGTTCTTGGGCCTCCAACCAGAAAAAAAAGGTTTTAAGGTGTGACACAGACTTTAGACATTTCCAAAACCTGTCAGACAATTCTCAGATCTCCGTAATGGAATTTGTTAAAGTTTCTGGTAAAAGAATTACCAAGAGATGTGTTACCATCTACATACAACAAGCTTCCTTAGTTCCTTACTGGCATAATCATCAAGAAGAAAAACAAGAAGATATTTTTTATTTTATTATCATTATATGATGTTTATATATCTTAATTGACCTGAAAAAATTAGGTTAAAATTTATTTACATGCATTATAATTAAATACATCTTGTATGTAGTCCTAATGGCGTATATATTCTCTTTTTAAATGGTGTCTTGATGGCTAACTGGGTAGCACTTAGTCGCCTGACAATTGTGGCAGTCTGGATCCTTTCTGTGTACATGTTCTCCACATGTCTGAATAGGTTTCTTCCAAGCGCTCCGGTTTCCAATAGTCCAGAAATTACATAGAGGCATTGATTTGTGCTTTGTGATTTGTGCTATATTGGCCCTACAAAGTTACCCATCCCATCCACTAGGATGCATAAAGCAGTTCTTTGTATTGCTGATCCCAAGCACAGATAAATAGGGACTGTTGTGTTTGGAAAAGCATCTGCCCTAAACAAATGCATTGCTTGGTAGACACTTGCACTTAAGCCACTAGAGGGCATTACTGACACACCTGTGTTCAAAGCTAAATCATTGCATTCTGTAGTCACAATGAAGGAATGGGATTACTGGTGCTGTCCCAGATTTTGGATTTTGGACTGGTCATTTAAAAAATATGAATAAGTCACTGGACATGATCGCATGATCGCATGATAAGTCACATGATCGGAGGTTTTTACAGAATCTTCTGGTTCATGTTCTGTAGTAAATAAATAAGTTCAGAACACTGTACGATTTGTTCTGTGTACATTATTCTCTCGAACACCACTGGATTATTAGTACGACTCTTAAACGATCCCATAAATCAGCAATTCCAGTCATGTTCAGGAGAAAAATGTACAGAGAACGATGAACACCATTCATTTTTCCTATTGAAAAATCGTGTTATATTCAGAAAACCAAATCCGACATCCCTTCAGTGTTCTAATATCAAATAAATCACAGGATGAGAGCATTTAACATGTTGAATGCAGCAGTGAAAGGAGATTTCTAACTGCACCCTTGAGTCCGACCATATTGTCCTAATGAGAGCTTATAAAATGCCACGTAAAGCCTGGCTTAACATGTTTAATTTATTTGGTGTAACTAGCAAGTGTACTTATTTCTTTGTTAACATGTCTGACAGCATTCCATTAACATATGACTTGTTGAAAGTGAATGGGTTCGAGTATGTTAAGCTTCGCAGCCAATGGATTGAACGTTGCTGTGTTGTGTAAAAATAGAACATAAAGAATATTTTTGGTACGTCATCGCGACACATGATTGAAGTTTCTATTAGTGTCGATGCATTTTTAAATATCCCGGTAAGAACAAGAATGATTTAGCTGTTGTTTACAGCTAAACAATAAGCAATATTTATTACAAAATGAAGTATGATTGGTAATTTTGCAGTTACTGACATGAAAAGCCTGATCAAATTCAAATATACAGATGTGCAGTACAACGAAATGTTTCTCTTTGCATATCCCAATCTGGAAGTAGGGGGTCAGAGCGCTATAACAGGGTCAGCGAACATACGGCGCCCCTGGAGCTGACAAGGTTAAGGGTCTCGCTCAAGGACCCAACAGTGGCCGTGTAGCAGATTGTGGATTTGAACCCCCAACCTTTGGGTTCCTAGCCCAACTCTACCCACTAGGCTACACCGTCCCCCTGATCAGAGTTAAGCTCCAATGCAGCTTTAAAATGATTTTATTACGTTGATGGTAGATTAAACCAAAAAGACTTGATTCTTATATATTAAGCCAAATTAGCAGGTCATCTGTTATCTTGGCACGACTTCAAATTTGTAGTTTACATTCTGTATTTACTACACCTTACATACTCGGGTGCGAGATCGGGTGTGGTTTGGTATGAGTTGTATGCATCGCCTACTAAGCTATTCGAAACTCAACCAAACAGACATTTATTGAGTTTGTTACTCAACACCGGGAGGGCAAGGAAGGCAGTTCCATGATTGGCTGTCTTTTTTAAATATATATTTTAATAATCCAGGTCCAAGATACAACCTGCAAACCAAAGCTTAGATTTAACTGATTTAACTGAAATATATTCTATTGTTACGAATCACAATCTGCTCGATTGTTTAAGTCTAGGTCAACGATACTCGCTAAAAGTTCCTAGCTAAAGGTGGTAAAGCAAAGGACTTAAAATGTTATTTTTCCTCTGTAACATACATGCAATTAGGCCCCTGGTAAAGAAGAGTAAAGCTCAGTCTAAGCTCAGATGTATTAATACACAATGTAAATGTTTCCTGTGTTCACATGACTCCAGGTTTAACCTTGTTTTTGAGAAAAATTGGACATCGAGTCTTCAGTGCCCAAAACAAAACACATCGTTATCAGCAAAAGGTACAAAGCCCCACATCTGTCGTGTTATCTGGGTGTATGTGGATGCCAGCAGCATGTGTGACCGACAAATATGTGAAGGTACCATTGATACAGGATACAGGAGAATAATCAAACCACTTTTGCACAAAAAGGAAGGACTTGCATGAAAATGTCACAAGAATATGATCAGGCTGGGATTGTAACAGGGAAGGAACTGAATGTTCCTGGAAGTTCCGTGAAGTCAGTCTGCGGGGAATAATAGAGCACTTAGGCATTTGTAAAGAAAAATCGGCTGCTTTGTAGATTCATAATGGAATCGTTCATTTTTACGTGTTAATAAATAGTCGTTCTTTCTTTGGTGAGACTTAATGTGTATATATTCAGTTTCATCCTCCCACAATGCCACAATACTGACCACAATACCTTAAATTACAGTATAACTGTGTACAGACATTGTTAACCCAGTTAATGCTTTTGTGTGTGTGTGTTATTCCTGATTGTTTTTGTTTTTTATAAATAGTTCTAAATGAATTTGGACTGGAGAAAATCGCAGCGCTGTTACCGTACTGCAAAACACAAACCCTTGTTCATACAGCAACGTTTAGTGGCCGTCAAGTTTGCACGTAAAACCTCCTTTAAAATAGATCCACATCGACTGTTCTTGGGCTGGAAGACGGTACAAGAAGTCGTAGACTGCGGCGAACAACACAACACCAAATGGTTCTCATTTGCATGATGTTCTAACACAAAATTGGGTAGTTATTACATCACAACACCACGGAAGTCATGGAAACAGCTCATTTTGATTGGCACTAACATATTTTAAATCATTTACAGAATACGGATGGATTTGATTCAAACTTGGAGTGTTTATTGGAGCAATAGAGACCCACATAGACCCACATGACAACACACAAAATTTTTTGCATAATATGCTTCCTTTAATATATTTGTTCGAGTAGCTTTTTGGGCTGTAAGGCATCCAGGCTTTTGAAATCTTTTCTCTGTTAGCTTTTGGTTTTATCAAATTGTTCGGTGGGAGTGAAGAACTTCCAAGGTCACTTCGGTGTAGCTAATTTATTTGCGAACAGATCCAACACGTTCCAACACGTTCCAACATGTTTTAAATATTTTATTAGGACGTTTTATTAGAATTAGGATTATGAAGAGACCGTGAAACGATGCTTCCATTACTGATCGTTGCTTTTCAAGGTGAGTTTTGTAAACATTTATGAAGTCTTTACTGTATAGGGATTTTTAACTTTAAACGTACACTTCTGTTGGACTATATTATTGATTCAATCTCTAATAGAATATTTATGAAAGATTCATTTTAAATGGATATTTTTGATTATAGAGGAACATTAAAGATGTGAGACAGAACAATTTACGTGACAATGAAATGGTTTGTATATTTCTATTCATTTGACGTCTATAAGTGGGCAGCGCCGTGGCTTAGTGGTCCTGGGTTTGAAACCCTGGTCAACTCGAGGGCTTTCTGTGTAGAGTTTCAATCTTCTCCCTGTGTCCTCGTGTTCCCGTTTCCTCCCACAGTCCAAAGAACATACAGGTAAGGCAAAGTGAAGAGTCCAAATTGTCCACTGACTGTGTTTGATGTGACTCGTGTATCTTTTGAAACTTGTGCTTCAATCGTTGAAACCGGCTCCTCATGGATACCACCTAGAGTTTGAAACATGACGTTAAAATAGTCAATAAATAAATAAATAAAATGTCTTTATGTCTGCATGAATGCAAGTGACCACACCATTGAGTACCAATTACAAATCCTGACCCTCCCCCCACATTTCTTCACTTCTAGCATCTATGGACTGGTTGTCAGTCCACGTCTCAGCTCTGCCACTTTCTTCAGGACGGACATGTGGGTACTTGGCAAGTCCAATAAACACCAAGGAGGTACAGAAAGCAGGGAACGTGAGCGGACTCGGTCAGCGGTGTCTCCGAACAGACTGCTGTATGGGATACTATCGTCTGGAGCACGGTCAACCACAACCTGACCTCCTAGGTAACGTCGGAGCAACCCCACAGACCTGTGTAGGCATCGATCGCCCCTCTGATCGCCTTTCTTCTGTACCATCTTTCAGGTTGTAGTTTAAAAGAGACCAGCTGCCCAGAAATGTCTTGCCACAGATCTGTCTATTTTCCAAACTACATTAGTTGTGTGTGCAGCTCAGACTTCTGTAATCTGAACATCACGTGGAGTGATCAAGTCCCTCCAGCCCAACACGTCCCTACTTCAGAAACCTCAGGTACATTAGTAAACAGTATCACACCCAGATCTAAACAGAAGTATGGTCAGATAGAATGTATATAAGTCTTTGGGTTGTGGGAGGAAATCAGAGTACACGGAGGAAACCTACTTAGACACGTTTTCCATCTTAAGTTTCTGGATCCCCAACAGAGACGTTTGGCTTTTTTGTCATGTGAAAATGTTTTGCTAATTTAATCTGCATTTTTGTCAATCAATACGACCCTTGTTTATAATATTTGTCATTTATTTACGGAGTTTTGTCTTCGTTTGTGTAGAATCTAGGACCATCAACATCATTGTTATCCCTGCGTGTGTGGTGGTGATTATATTTTTGATTATAACTTCACTGAAGTGGAAGATTCTGCTTCAATACTGCAGTAAGTTCACGATCTATGTTCAATGCTTTCAATAGGACATTGAATTTAAATCTTTGTGTAAACGTTTTGTTAATATTTGACTTTCCTGATATTCGGCACGGTTTGCCTTTACCTAGTGGACATTCGTGAGAATGCAATTGGCGTTTATTTGTATAGCGATTTTTACAAGAGACATTGTTCAGGCCTACCAGACCGAAAACAAAAAACTCCGTATTGACTGTGGGAAGTAAAAACTCCCAAACAAGTGTACAATTCCTACAAAGGATTCAGAATGTCAGCTCTGGTGTGCTAGCATATTTTACTTCTGTACTACCTGAATGTCTGTTAACTGTGTGTTATTAACAGAATGTGTTCAGCCACCCATCCATCCATCCATCCATCCATTACCTACCTTTACCACCACTTAATGCTATTTAGGCTCACGGTGGGAATACACTGAAGACCTGAACAGGTCACCAATCAGTTGCACAGAGTGCAGAGAAAAACGGCAATCTGTAGGATCTCCATTTAATCTGACTGCATGTCTTTAGACTGTGTGAGGAAATCACCCAAACAAACAAACACCGCACAGAAAGCCCCGGATTGTCTTACCCTGGAATCAAACCCGGAGACATTAAGCTTCAGATGTGTTAAGCTGTTAGTAAAAAGTATTAAAATGTTTTTTGTCTCCTCCACACATGAAGGATCTGTACGGGATTCCTATAAATGTGACATCTCAAAGGAATCTGATTCTGTCCTGGAAGATCTGGAGTTATTAAAGGTACTTAAATCAATAAATAAACAAACCAAGAGTAAAAGATTTGAAGTCTTATGTTCTCAGTTTGTAACATGTTGGTTGATTTCTCTGTTCTTTAGGTCGTGGCTTCGGGTCATTTTGCACACGTGTGGCAGGGAAGCTTTAAGGGTTTATCAGTGGCAGTAAAGGTGTTTCCTAAAAGGCTAAAGAACGAGTTCACGAAAGAGAGAGGCGTCTACATGGTGCCTCTCATGAAGCATCTTGGAATTGTAGAGTTTCTTGCGGCAGGGAGATTGGGGGAGGAGTTTGTCCTGGTGTTAGAACTTGCTAGTCAGGTAAATTGTGAATTCTACACTTTTGTATTGAATCCGTCCCAAATAGGATCAAGATGGACAGTAGAATAATAATGATGACAGATCAAATAGGGTTATTATTAACTTGAGAGGTTAGAATACAATTATCCATCGTCCACCCACACACCCATCCATCCATCCATCCATCCGTCCATCCATCCACCCAAACTTATCTATGAATCCATCCATCCATTCACCCAAACTTATCTATGAATCCTTCCATCCATCCACCCAAACTTATCTATGAATCCATCCATCCATCCATCCATCCACCCAAACTTTTCTATGAATCCATCCATCCACCCAAACTGATCTATGAATCCTTCCATCCATCCACCCAAACTTATCTATGAATCCACCCATCTATCCATCCACCAAAACGTATCTATGAATCCATCCATCCATTCACCCAAACTTATCTATGAATCCATCCATCCATCCACCCAAACTTATCTATGAATCCATCCATCCACCCAAACTTATCTATGAATCCATCCATCCACCCAAACTTATCTATGAATTCATCCATCCATCCACCCGTCCATCCATCCACCCAAACTTATCTATGATTCCATCCATCCATCCACCAAAACTTATCTATGAATCCATCCATCCATTCACCCAAACGTATCTATGAATCCATCCATCCACCCAAACTTATCTATGAATCCACCCATCCACCCAAACTTATCTATGAATCCATCCATCCACCCAAACTTATCTATGAATCCATCCATCCACCCATCCATCCATCCACCCAAACTTATCTATGATTCCATCCATCCATCCACCCAAACTTATCTATGAATCCATCCATCCATCCACCCAATCTTATCTATGAATCCACCCATCCACCCAAACTTATCTATGAATCCAACCATCCATCCATCCACCCAAACTTATCTATGAATCCATCCATCCATCCACCCAAACGTATCTATGAATCCATCCATCCATCCACCCAAACGTATCTATGAATCCAACCATCCATCCATCCATCCACCCAAACTTATCTATGAATCCATCCATCCAAAAGGGGATTAGTAGCCCTAAGGTTCAGGTATGATTGGTAACAGGTAAAAAAAAAAATCACGTTGGACACCGTAACCTGGCCGACAGTCAAGTCGACACACACACATAATCACACACCGAGGACAATTTCAGTATCTCTAATTAACCTGACTGCATGTATTTGGACTGTGGGAGGAAAACGGAGGAAAGCTACACAAACACAGATACACATAAAGACGTTCTTGGAGTACCTTAGAATGGAACCCAGGACTTCTTGCTGTGAGGCGCACTTTTCATTACATATGCACATCATTTACTCGAATCTTACCTGCGTGTGATCTAGAAATGCTAAAAAGATCTAGAAACGCTTTTTTGAAAAATATTTTGATTTCAGGGATCATTAAACACATTCCTGTCTAGAACTGTGAGCGACTGGCCAGCGACTGTTAAACTGGCTCAGACTTTGTCACAAGGATTGGCTTATCTCCATACCGACCTGCACAGCGATAGTAAGTACTTAATTCACTTTATACATTTATACATGTTATTTATCTGTACGAATTCAGTATTTAACATTGAAAGCATCGTGTGTTTAATCCTTCAGGCTTTCATAAACCAGCCGTTGGTCATTGTGACCTGAGCAGCAATAATGTTTTGGTGAAGGCTGATGGTTCTTGTGCCTTGTGTGACTTCAGCTGCTCCACGGTGCTCCAGTGTTTCAGAAAGTGCCAAGAATTACAAAGTCATGCTGGGATTGCGAAAGTAGGATTCACTCGTTATTGCTTCTTTATCGTTTTTGGTTAGGTGTGTATCAAACGGGAATTGTTTGTTTGTTTCTCTTGGACATTGGCAGGGCAGAATTCCAATGGGTACGCGGCAGTACATGTCACCAGAAATCTTGGAAGGCTGCGTCAATCTGAGCAGTGGTCGATGTTTGTTACAAGGAGATGTGTATTCCTTAGGACTATTGCTTTGGGAGATGTTTATGCGTTGCTCTGACCTTTGCAATGGTAAACATGTACTGTTCTTAATGTTATACAGTAACTGGGCAATGATATCTATATAATTTTCTACTATTGTGAAAAAGTTACTTTGAAGAACCTTAAAATGAAATAAGAAACTATTTGTTTCCTTGAATTATTTATTTTTCAAGATGCCCCGGTCCCAGAGCATACGTTGCCTTATGAAAAGGAACTCGGACGACTTCCATCCCTCGAAGCTCTTCTTGCTTTTGTGTCAGAGAAACGAGGACGTCCATCTGTACCCAAGCGGTGGAACGAAATCTGCCAGGTACATCTACGAAATAAACACAGGTTATATATATATTGCTAAGTATGGTAATAAATGCATAATAGTGGCATCAAATGAGCTTGCATTCTGTTGCTGGTTCAAAAGCGATTTACCTGTTTATGCAGTTTATAACAAGATTCGAAGTAATAATGTCAATTTTAGAAAGGTTGAGTGTGCCCAGTTGAGCCTGGTTCGATTCTGAGAGTCGACAGGTCATGACTGACCAAGGCACCAAACCACTAACTGCTCCCAGGCACGTGTGCTGTTCACTAGTGTTTATTAATGTGTGTTTCACTGTGGTGGCACGGTGGCTGAGTGGTTACAGCACTGTCACCTCACAGCAAGAAGTCCCGGGTTTGATCCCCGGGTCGGGTCGGGCTGGGGACTTTCTGTGCGGAGTTTGCATGTTCTCCCCGTGTCGGCGTGGGTTTCCTCCGGGTACTCCG
>JAOTRQ010000014.1:1169426-1181567 GCA_028565875.1 Hoplisoma paleatum | reverse complement strand
CCCTCCTCCACCACCCCCAGCAAGTAATTACAAGTCAATCAAACAGAGCAGGCCGAGGAGCAGGAAAATGAGATCTGTCAGGCTCCGAGTTCATTCTGTACAGCCATGCAACAACCCAAACACACACACACACACACACACACACACACACACACACACACAGAAGACGGGGAGAACAGAGGCGGCAAGACGCTCGTCTCCATGCCTGTGGGAAAGCTTGCACAATTTCCACCGGTAATGAGAACAATGGTGAACAATGCATTAAGGGGTACATTCCATTCCACATGCCACGGGGGTACAGAGATCATTACAAACACTCCGCTGACTTCTTAATGCTAATCGTCAGATGGATGGCTGCACAAACTCCAGCGCTTTCCAAACACGCCTTACATTTCACATACGTTTATTTCACATACCCCCCACACTTATTTTTAGCACGTCTCGATTGCCCGTCGAGTCTCTTCTTCTCTCACTTCTTCTCGCTAGGTCTCAGGTGTGGTCAAAAACGTAGCGAGTCCTACCTTTACCGTTACGGCTATCTTACTGTCGAACTGAATCGCCATTAAGTCGGTGCTGTTTCTACAGAGACCGCATCGCGTTTCAGTGCTAAGCTATTCTACAAGCTAAGGTACATGCGCTAGCATCTTAAATAGCGCCTACTTAAATGTAAGTGAGACCGGATCTGCGAATAAATCCACCGCTAAACATAATAAACATCACATAAACTGTCACAGAAGTCGTTCCGCACTGAATTCTGGGATTGGCTTATTCAGTGATCTGTATACGGTAGCTGTAGTGAAGCACCACATTCTGACTCAGAACTAAGATCAGGGTTCGGGTCCAGACTTGGGCTCAGATTCCGGCTCAGATCCAAACTTGGGTTTGTATCCCAGACTCATATCCTGACATGAGATTCAGATTTAGACTTTGGTTCAGATCTAGACTCAATATCAGACTAGTTCTCCAATCTGGGCTCAGATCCAGACTCAGATCTAGACTGGGGTTCAGATCCATGCTCACATACGGACTCAGATCCAGACTCGGGCTTAGATCCGGACTCAGATCCGGGCTCAGATCCGGGCTCAGATCCGGATTCAGATCTGGACACAGATCTGGACTCGGGCTCAGAACCAGGCTCAGATCCAGACTCGGGCTTAGATCTGGACTCAGATAAAGGTTCAGATCCAGACTCAGCTCTAGACTGAGGTTCAGATCCAAGCTCACATCCGGACTGAGATCCGGACTCGGATCCAGACTCAGATCTTGATTGGGGTTCAGATCCAAGCTCAGATCAGGGCTCAGATCCGGACTCGGATCTGGACTCAGATCCGGGCTCGGATCCGGACTCTGATCCGGACTCAGATCCGGACTCAGATCCAGACTCAGATCTAGACTCAGATCTAGACTGGGGTTCAGATCCAAGCTCACATCAGGACTCGGATCTGGACTCAGATCCATGCTCGGATCCGGACTCAGATCCGGACTCAGATCTAGACTGGGGTTCAGATCCAAGCTCACCTGAGGACTCAGATCTGGACTCGGATCCGGACTAGGATCCAGCTTCGCTCTCATAAGCTGAGTGCTGTGAAAGTCCTCTGCAGCAGCCTCATCAGGAATTGTGCTTGGTCAGCTCGCCCGAACCCGTTCGCTCTCTCGCCCCCTCGCCGCCCCCCTTCCCCAGTCATTACGCTTCAAAGAGGCGCATAAATTATCCGCATCTCTGGCTTTCTGGCTCCCTCGCTGGCACATCGTCCTTCTCACAGGGATTTAAACACGGATTTATTCATGATTGAAGAAATCTCCGTACAGGCCGGATTTCTTTTTTATTTATTTATTTATTTTATTTTTTGTCCTAGCTGATAGAACAATGGCTGGCCATACTGATTTATCAGACCATTGATTTTCGGTTGCACCGCGGCTCGCTTTGGCCATTGTCTCTTTCCCCCTCGTTATATTATTTGCTTTGTTCCTTCGTTCTCCACTCGAGCGGTTCGATGTTCTCCACAGTGTCAGCTTAATAAGCCCGTTCTGTTCGGCCGTGTCGCTTCACCCGGAGTCAGCGGCGTTATCTCAGCTTTTCCCTCCTTTTTTTCTTCTTCCTTGCATGGATAAAATGTACACCGGCCGCCCAGGGATGAAGCACCGGCTGTCCGAAAAGCCAAGATATCTCCCGAGATACCTCCCTCCTCATCCTCCGAGCCCTGAAGTACTTTAATGAGTGATAATCTGACTGAATAATGATGGAGCAATGATCATCTCAGTCTTCAGCGGTGAAGGCAATTTGTTCTTCTCAAATACTGTTTAAAACAGGTTGCCCTACATCAAGATGGTCCTGGATTCAAGACCTTCCCCCTAAATAATCTTGGAACATCTGTGGAAGATAGCACGTTATTGTCAGGAGGTGCCGAGATTTGGTACGTCAATACGGCAGGCATTGCAGACCACAGACATCTTGCACTTGGGCCTTAAATACCAGGCCGGGTGATCAGAATGCATCTCCTCACTAAGCCGGATACTGTTCCTGACACCAGCCTCCCTATTTATCTAGGCTTGGGACAGGCACAACATTTACATTCCTGTCATTTAGTCACACTATACCATCTGAGCCATTAAGGCTTAAGGGCACATCAAGCTCCAGCAGCGGGACTTGATTAATACCCTAAACAACTAAGCTACAACGACACTATTTAGTGTCTCCAATTAATCTTTGTTTTTTTTAAAAAAAACTGTGATTGGAAACATGTTGGAAACATGGAAGACCGAGACTAACCAAGACCTTCTTGTTGTAATGCAACCCCTGTCGGTAACCCTTCAAATAAGTAGCTAATAAATTCCGTCCGTCTCTTCCTCGAGCTCGGTTGAACCTCGAGTTGTTTTGTTTTTATTGCATTCATCTCTAGGTTCTTATCCCTCGACCTCCAGGGAACGACCGTACCAACCATGAGTTCCAGGCGCCGCAGGAGCATCCCAGCGAATCCAGGATAAGATGTTCTGAAGTAAATATTTCCTCATTATTCCAGCCCTTTCGGTGAGGTCCACCAGCAGCAGAACAAGCCCTGGGCACAACCTCATCATCAAACGTCGTCCAGCTCGAGCCACTATCTTTCTTCGTCTTTTAACAAGCCGCTAGCCGCTATGGCTGAATGGGTTTGACTTCCATCTGCCAACAAACCTCGCTCCTTGTCACGTAATGTCCAGTTACAATATTATAACATAATTACATCTAGGCATATAACGACTCACTTGGGGAATCGACTCGTATTGGCGATACACTTTAAACCACAGGGGGCACCGGTGCTAAGATGAAAGATGAATCCATTATTTTTCACATAGTTTAGCATCTACCTTAGAAACCAAAAGACATCGATTAGTTTAATGAATGTGCAGCCCAGGTACTGTAGATCTTCATTAGCCTGAAGAAATTGGATCAAGAATAAGAATGTCCAAACTTTTCGTAGTGGTACCGCGTAACTTTGGACCGAGTACGTAACTGAGGCTCTAAACCCAGAGACCAGGATGGTTCATGGTGACGGAGCCCAGCAGCGAAAACGCCAATAGAGAATACATCAAGTTCTCAATTATTGGATTATCTTAAAGTGATATCATTACCGCCGAACATTCGCTCCAATCATTGATTGCATTTTTCAATTTTGTCGGCGACTAATGCGAGCAGCGCCGCCGAACAATCTTCTGATGAGTCTGGACCCCAGTCGATACGCTCTCTCCCGTACGCCGGCACAGGCGTGTGTTTTATAGCCCGGTCAGAAATATTTTTCATCCCCCTTGTCTCATGTTTCTCAATTATTCTAAAGAGCCGGCGATCTCATCTAGAGCCGAGCGACCGGCCCGAGCGGTGGTGGAATTTACAATTACAATTCTTAAATGCAAATACGCCCGACTGAACGGCATCGCACGGCGGGTCAGCGGAGGCGCCAGGGTCGGCGGAAGTAAAACTCTCTTCAAACTTCAGACTGGTGCGACCCGAGAATAATTCGGCGGCGCCAATTTCATACTTCAGCACGTCGCGCCGTACTGAAACGGCGGTGAGAGGACGAGAGTCGGGAACCTCACCTTTAATTTAAGTTTATTTACATTTATATTGAATGGCAGGACGGAACTGATTACATCACGTAGCCATGTAAAGCCTCGGAGTTTATTGAATAATTTGCTACTCGGACTTGTGTTTTCCAATCTGTAGGGTCACTCATGAAGGGTGTGTCCGTCACGGAGGTCTTAGGTTTTAATTAAGCCACAAACATCATCTTCCGTGATGCATTTTTCCAGTATTGTGCCATTTTAGTACCTGTAGCTAAAATGTTTAAATGTCGGTTGAGCATATAGCAGGATAGCAAGCGTCTCTGATCATCGGACGGAACTAAATCTAGACTCCAATCCTTCCTCACCGTCCTACTTATCTCACCGTCACTACTTGGCACACAAAACCTCCTTAAAAACAGATCCATATCGATCATTCTTGGGCAGGGAGAAGACGTCAGGAGGTGTACGTTGTAGCCAACAACACAACACTTGCTGGGGGACTTTCCTTTACCTATAACTGTACCGCTCACCCCATGAACAGCGGACGTAACTCCGACGTCCGAATGGTCCGAATCTTTCACTAATCTGATAGGTGAAGTTCCGCTTAGGTGTGGCACATGATGGGTGCAACCAAGGACGTTCTAAAAACATCTGCAAGCATATTTCATTCGATTAATATTTCGGTTAATATTATTTATAAGTGTGAAATGCACATGTACGTCCATCTGTATTCCATCACAAGTCTGCATTCGTCTTTCACCAGCGCTGTGGTCACTCTTACCAAGCTCCGATCGATCGGAATACAATCTGATCCACCGATCATGACTGATCTCACGGATCGATCAATCCGACCCATCTCAGATCCGCTAATAGCTGACAGTCGCTCGTCCGCTCGGGTCCGGAGACATGTTTTTATACCCCGGCTCGTTAGGAGGCTAGCGGTGAAGCGACGGGTCAGTTATAAAATGGACCTCGCTCACGGACCTGACAGTGGAATCTTGGAAGAGCCAGGATATGAACCCTGAGCGTTCGGATCAATAACCCTGAGCTATAATCACTGAGCCACAGAGGCAGCGACTTAAGTGGACAAGATGCATCAATAGATATGTGCGAGGGGGACGGGGGGACAAGCGTCTGCTGAAACATAGCACGTTTTAAAGTACAGATAACCTATATATTGTATATATAGTATATATATATACTATATATAGTGTTGTCTTGGATTTCATTTCTATTCGAGAGCATCGACTCTTCTCTTTAATAAATGAATGTTTGTCTCGGGGCCTGAAACTAAACTGACAATTTAACTGATGATCTGATAAAAACCGGCGCCCGTTTGGTACATCAGTCTAATTCACCAGTCTATCGACTCTCCTCTGTACCCCCTTCATATACTTTTGGGATTCTATACTGGAACTATTTATTAGGATTTGGGTTGAAGCGTGGCTTTTAGGATTAGTGTTAAGGGAGGCATTTATTAAGATTAGGGTTGATTTATTTATTAATTTATTAAGACTGGTGATGAGGAAGAGGAATTGTTTATTAAGATTCATTGTGGGACCCTTAACGAAGTGCTCATAACGATTTGACTTGACAATCTAAATATATAAATGTATATAAATATATAAATGTATATATATATATATGGAAATTTCATAATGGATTAGCACTAAAACAGTACTAAACTGCCCCAGCTTGGAGAATCATATCCATAAAGCCCTACAGACGGTTCCTAAAACCGTGGGTTCGAAACACTAGACGCGCTCACGACTGCAGTTACTCGAGGATCTGTAACTAATCGGCGGTTAAAACGTTTAGCGAGGCGTCCAGAGCAGCTCGGCGCTCGATCCTTTACAGAGAGAATAATACGCTTTCCTGAAAGCTGCAATTTCAGGCCACTCATTTATTCATTAGGTCTGTAGGAACCCCGTAAGTGCATCAAGTGCTTTTTAGGCCCAGCAATGAATTGTATCGGCAGCCCAACGTCGGCGGAATGAGTCAGTAAATCTGCCCCTCCTCCGTGGAAGCCACGCCCGAACACCGGGATCAACACGCTCGATAACGCGGGAGGGGGAGATGGGGTGCGACACGTGACATTTTAAAAGCAACACACACACCCAGCCCTCGGCATTTTAGGATTCAGCTCAGTCTTGAATCTGGAGGGTTCTGAAACCTCAGTCCATAGTCACCAAGTTCTGTAGTGTTCAAAGGGGCAAAGGAAGATATTTTTTAGGATTAGGGTTAAAGGGATGAGTGGATGAGTGTTTGGATTAGGTTAAGGATTAGAGTTGAAGACTGAGTTTTGGGATTGAAGTTGAGGGAGTAATTATTAGGATTGGGGTTGAGGGAGTGGGTGGTAGGACTATGGCAGAGGGACTGATACTTTTAGGATTAGAGTCGAGAGGGTCATTATTAAGATTAGGGTTGATGGGGTGGTTATTGGGATTAGGGTCACGAGGAAGAGTCAAAAGGGTGAGGTTTTTTAGGATTAGGGTTAAGTGGATGAGTTCCAGGATGATAAGTGTTGAGAAAGTTGTTTTTAAGGTCAGGATTAAAGGGTAAAGGTCAGGGTAAGGATTAGGTGAGGGGGGTCATCAAGGGTTGGGTTAGGGTCTAGGGTAAGGTTTATGAGTTAGCGGTTAGGGTTGGTAGATAATGGTAACGGTTGAGAAGGTTTTCAGAAGCTGAAAAAGTTGAAAGTGGAAAAAATGTTACTTAAATATGTACACACACACACACACACACACTTGAAGCTGGAGCTACATTCATATGCACTTCAGACCTCTCGAGTGGATTAATGACTGAATCTGATCTTCATGAGCAAGATGACAAAAACAAAAGAAAGTCTCCCCCTCCACACACACACACTCCACCCCAACACCAACCCCAACCCCGCCCCGGCCCGTTAAGGTTCGAAAGCCCCGCTAAAAGAAACCATTGTAAAAGACTCAATTTACTTTTAAAGGTCAAATATCCAGTCACCGCTGAGGAGACTAATTAAGTGCCCTTCAAAGCCTCGGGAGTCCATATGAATAGATAATTGAAGCGATCTGGAGCCTCGGCGTGTGGACGGACGAGCGCCGACTCGTTTGCATGTGGCCGCGACCGCGTTCGCGTTACGAACTTCTCGGCGGGGAGGGGGGGATGTTGAGCAAACATAAATCTCACACCGGGGCAGCTTATCATTTTTGTACCATGTCGGAGAGGCCGGTGAAGACAAACATGGTGGGTGGCAGGTTTAAAGACGCATCACTCATGAAACGCGCTGGGTTGGGATGATTTTGCTGACTTCGGGGATCGACTCGAGCGGTTAGAGAACCGGGCTTGCGATCGGAAGGTTGCAGGTTCGAGTCGATTCGAAGAATCGACAGGTCAGGATTGAAGTGCTCTTGAGCGAGGGACTGAATCGAATCACTTCCAAGGGTGTCGTGACTAAGGTGGAACACCGGTCTCAACATATGTGCTCACTACTACCCTCTAGTGTGTGTAAATATGTGTTTTATTGAACAAATGTGAAAACGTATATTAAATCTACTAGACACATTATTTGTTGAACAAAAGAATCACCGATTCCCCAAGAAAATCGATTCGTTATCGATTCTTCCTCCTCGAACGGCATATTTCAAACTGCACGATAAAATCCAGACGTAGTTCCTCGAGCTGAAAGCTACACACCATCGCCGATGCGCCTTTGAAAAACGCACCGCGACCTTCTTCCCAATGTTAAACGGTCAGAACGAGGCAGGCGATGCAGCGGTGGAACAGCTGGAGTGGCTCTAGCCCGCGGCGCATTCGGCCTGCGTGGGATTGACTCCATGCGCTGCCCTCTGTAGGTCGGTTTGAAATGCCGAGTCGGGCGGTGGAGATTAAAGAGGTCTCGGCACAGCACCGGCGGACCTGCTGAAGGGAGCCGGAGCCATTGTTCTGCTCTTAATTGAGCCCCTATAGTCCCGGGAGAAAGGAGCTCCTGGTGCCCTAAACCTCCACCCCTGCACCTCTCAGACGAGCCAGAAGATCCGGACGTGGGAAGATGATGGAGACGTCTACCTCATTTTTTTAGGCTTGATACTTAGATCTGCTAGATAGGAGAGATCAGTCCTGGCAAGATCTTCACAGATATCCGTAGCCAAACTGACCTCAAGGTGCTCCCATATATGCTCGACTCGAGTTCTTGGCCCCTTATTAGGAGCCCCTTATTGGGTTCCTCTGTTCTAGACCGCAAAACCGTGAACCACGGGACTAATCACAAGCTTACACGTTTCTTCCATCTCAACCATCTTTAAGCCAAGGAACCAATCTACCAGCTTTAATCACATAGAATTATCAATAAGGTCGTCACAGAATATCCAGAGCCAAGCTGACTGCAGTGCATTCAACAACTCAAATAATTAGTTATAATTAGTTTTTTTTGCGTTCCTGTGTTCTAGACCGTAAACTGTCTAATCTCAAGATTCTTCCATGCTAGGTCCAATCTACTTTTTATTCACATAAAAAGATCAATAAGATCCTGGGCGGGTCTTTCCAGAAACCTGGAGCCATGCTGACTGCAGTGCATCTCAAAATGAGACCACTAATGGATAGTCCACTGGGTTCATGCCCATTCATTTTTAACCGACCCCGTACCTAAATACACACACACACACACACACACACACACACACACACACACACACACACACACACACACACACACAGAGAGAGAGAGAGAGAGGGGGGGGGAGTGTGTGTGTGCATATGTGTGTGTGCGTGTGTGTAATAGAGCAGTAATATCGTGCGCGCGCTGTTATCATTACAGTAGTTGAGCAGCACGAGCGCAGCCGCTTGTTTCCGCGCACCGGGTCTCGCTGTGTGTGTGTGTCTCTCTCTCTCTCTCAGTCTCTCTCCCTCACCCGCACGCGCGCACACACACGATGCCCGTCTGACCCGACACCCGTCCTGCTCCCCGTGTCCACACCCGCGGATCATCATGCAGTGTCAGACCGAGTTCCGACTCGCTCAGTCCGGTCACATCAAAGCGTCCCGGAGACGCTACAAGAGCTTCATGATCGACGAGATCCTGTCCAAAGAGACGTGTGATTATCTGGAGAAACTGAGTCTGTATTCAGTGTGTCCGGTCCGACCTACAGCACTACACTGTTCTGGTACTTTATTATTATTATTATTATTATTATTATTATTACTAATATTATTATTATTATTATTATTATTATTATGATTATTATCATTATTATTATTATTAATATTATTATTATTATTATTATTATTATTATTATTACTAATATTATTATTATTATTATTATTATTACTAATATTATTATTATTATTATTATTATTATTATTATTATTATTATTATTATTATTATTATTATTATTATATGTTCTCTTGAAGGAGGGCTTTAATTACTGAAATAATGACGTCACCGCACCGCTGATTTGGTAATGTGTCCCTCCCGGAAATGTGGATGGTCGGGATGTCCGTTTGTGTTTTCGGTTGATCGCTGTTGCTTTGTGCTTTATGGTTATGATTATGGATTCTATATCTATCAACAAAATCGTCTGAAGAATCGACTCACATGAGAGAGATTGTATAAGCTTGTCTCTGTAAGTAAACCACAATGACTGAGATCTACATACAACTCAACCTTTTCATTTCAGTACCGGGCCCTCGGTATAATGTCGCTGTAGTCATGTCTTCTCACACAATAACCGACAAATCACTTTAGTATTCTACAGAGATAAAAGATAGACGAACATGAACATGTAATTCACTTTAGCTCGAATTGTTAAAAGCAAACTGTTTAACAGCGACGCCGACATATTCATTTCTTTCTAGTTCACTGACGCTAGGTTGGGCTGTGTCTCAAATTGCCCACGCAGCGACCCAAATTAGTGCACTATTGCGCGCGTCATTGCCTACAACATACGCACTTGTTAGTCGTTTCTAGAGTATTTGGGACAATACTCAAGCTAACCTTAGCTAATGTTAATTTAGTCTTACTAAGCAAAGTATTATATATCATTTAACTAGTCGTGTTGACTGACTAGTCGTGTTGCTAACCAGGACGTTTTATTTATGTTAATTTAATTACTTACGCATTTTATTAGTGTATTATTTCCTCCTCAATAAAATGCTAGTTTGCTAGCGAGTTGATTATGTTGTCGACCATCTGCCACTAGCCGTTTTATTTACAGTATTATCGTCCACACGTTAATTTTCCCATTTAACAGTATTTTAAATGTTTATATTAAATATCACTCGACTTAATAACAATCAATTGTCTGTACATTTCACTACTTGTAAGGTTTATTATACGGTTAGCATTTTTAGCTTGCACAGTCATGGCTAATAATAGATATGCACAAACAAACCTTTTGTTTAAAATATCAATACTAATGTTATACAGGAATAGAATTTAAGCTATGACGAACCAGACATGGTTTAATTGTATTAAATATTATTTTTATATGAATATCGTTATCGCAATATATTATGAAGCTTGTTTTTATTGTCAATGTGTGTTTACAGTACTTCACATTAATGCGTTTTATATAGATACAATTCTCTTTCGTGGTTATAGACTACAAAATGTTAGTAATTTTAATAAATATGAAGCTAAAATAAAGACATTACTTGCAAAAAATATCATTATAAACACCCAGTTAATAATACTGTTATACACCTTAAACAAAATAATAATAAACATCTGCTTTTCTAAGCTTAGTGAAGCAGGACGCTATTATGGACAATCATGACCTGCCTGGTGGTTCGGGTTGTGATCGGAAGGTTGTCGGTTTGATTCTGAGAGTTGACGGGTCACGGAGGACTTGAGCAAGACACCTAACCCCTAACTGCACTCCGGGCACTCCGGGCACTGTGGCTAGGGAAGCACATGCTACAGTAGATTATAGACTCGCCTCTTGGCATGGAGGAAGTACATGTTACAGCAGAGTATGGCAATGCCTCCTGGAATGGAGGACGGACACTCTGCAGGATATGATGTCTCCTGGCATCATTCTGGCTCAAGCTGATGGTACAGTTGGGTACTGAAGTGCCCTCTGGTACGTCCCCAGGCATGTTTTAGCAATGAGAGGGGGAGAGAGAAATACTCACACCTGGGCGTAGAACACACACACACACACACACACACACACACACACACACACAACCTTCCTATTTGACCTGACTTGACCTGAGAAGTCAAGATACTGTAAATTCGGCACCGCTCCCAGAACTAAGTCATCTTAAATTTCAAGCTGCCACAGTATTAAAAAGTTGATTTAATGTCACTGAAGAAAATGGCAGATCGTTTAGCTGCTTTATTGTTTTAAAATTATAAAGTTATAATTTAAATCTGGAAAATACCCAGTCTATTAAAACACTCTCTTTTATGTGTAATTTTAGTAAGTAACTTTGTGGTTGTTCTTCTGTATATGTGTTAACTTTGATGCTTTAAATGCCAAGCCCTTCTCCTCGAACTCCATGCTGAACCTTCCCCATGTGTGTGAAATATCTGTGCCAGTTCAACATGGCATGACAAGGATTCAGTGGCTGGACTCAAGTTAACATTCAAGTTCACAGTAATTGAACTCCCATCAAGCTGTCACAATCTTTCTAGAGTTTCATCACCATGATTCATTTTTAACAGAGGTACGTTGCCAATGATGCGATTTGCCTGTCTTATAGACTTGTCTCAAACCGCGCACTTACATAAGTGCACTGAGTTTTCTTTTGGGTAAGTGCTGTCTCAAATGGAACACTTGATTTTCAGGGGGCAATCATGGACTACCGTATGATTGCTTTTCTCTCTTCCAAAATATCCACATTTTTTATAATGATTTCATGCTTTTATTTGCTTTTGTTTACCCCCTACTAATGAACGATTTCATTAACATTACTTACATGTACCATATTGGCCCGAGTATAAGCTGCACTTTTTTCCAAAATTTCTATCATAAAAAACTGCGGTGCGGCTTATTTGCGTGACCGATAAATTTTCAGTTGTAATAGAAACTTCAAATCTAGCGTCACATTTATAACACAACATGTTATGATGCACATTTATAACACAACATGTTATGATGCAACATTTATAACACAACATG
>JAOTRQ010000014.1:1107080-1125376 GCA_028565875.1 Hoplisoma paleatum | reverse complement strand
TGTGTGTGTGTGTGTGTGTGTGTGTGTGTGTGTGTGTGTGTGAGAGAGAGAGTGTGTGTGTGTGTGTGAGAGTGTGTGTGAGAGTGTGTGTGTGTGTGTGTGTGTGTGTGTGTGTGTGTGTGTGTGTGTGTGTATTGCTGTGTGCCGTCTACAGTACCAGTAATAGAAAAACATCCATCATTCTAGTCTTACCAGCGCTCACACACTGGGGCGACTACACGAAACACCTGAACAGGTCGCAAACACACAAAGACCATTTCAGGTTATTTCCAATCTACTTGACTGCATTTCTTTGGACTGTGGGAGGAAACGCCCAGATCACGTTACCCTGGGAATCGAACCCGGGACTTCTTACTGTGCAGCGACAGTGTTCATCGATCTTTATTATTCTCTATATTTGTTTGTACATTCACATTTAATATTTAGTATTTGTTTGTAATGTCTGAGGTTAATATTTAATATTTCTGTATGTGTTTACTTGTCATTAGGAGAGAGAGAGAGAGAGAGAGAGAGAGAGAGAGAGAATGTGGCAGAGTTTGGGACTGACCATACTGGTCATCGTGGCCACGCTCGTCTGTGTCCTGCTCTTCATGCTCTTTGGTAGGTTAAAATGAAGCTCACTAAGCTTTTACTAGTTTATTGGTTCGTTTATTGAGTTGCCGGTTCGATACAGAGAGTCGACAGGCCTCTATAGAGGTGCCTCCTTACTCCTCCTCCTCCTCCTGTGGGTTCACTAGTTTGTTTGGGAGTTGGGGGGTCAGAGCACTGGGGTCAGCCTGGAGCAGAGAGGGTTACAGGTCTTACTAAGGAAGCCAGCGTTGGCTGTACGGTCGAACAGATCTGTCGCTCTATACAAATATTAACATAGTAAAAGGCTGGAACCGTAATCATGACATCATAAACGGGAGTTGGTTTCATTTTTTGCGCCGTGACTAACATGTGGACTCATTCTGCAGGTTGGTATGTGGTGTGGCAGCTTTTCTTGTCCAAGTTTAAGTTCCTGAGAGAGCTGGTTGGAGACACGGGCTCACCGCAGACCGAGACCGAACCATCCGAGTCGGAGAGCGAGCTCAGCTCTCCTCCCACCCCTCGCCATCGAGCCAAATCCACCCGCCAAAGAGTCACCACATGAAGCTCCAGAAATCTCACCAAACCGTCCAAAACTACGTTTAGGAGCGAGCCATTGAAGAAGAAAAATACCCATGTACTTTGTAGACTTAAATCTAACCTGCCAAATTTATAAGGTTTTTTTATTACACTATTATTATATCGCGGCTTGTTTAAAGTTGTTTTATGTTTAAGATCTGAATCGAAGAGACTCAGTATTCCCAGATTCAGTCGCGTGGCGTTTGCAGTAATTAACGTCCTAATTTTCTTTATACTCTCGTTCAATCCGTGCCCACTGTCTGGACCGCGTGTGGACGGACAGACTGATTTGTTTCATATCTGTTTCTTTTTCACACCGATGATCTTGTTTACGGGAATAGCTCGGCACGCCGTCCTGTGCTCCTCGTGCTTTAATGCTGCTACAGGTTTCACGATTGAGAATACACAAGCTGCTAGACGAAGATTAGTTTAGTCGTGAGTTTCATAAGAGATGAGGATGAGCAGGACGACCTGCCGCAATGAAACTGTAAGACTGACAAAGACAATCTGACCTGCTTTACACAAACTTATAACGTGCAATAAAAAAAAGAAACCGCATGGAACAGTTCTGCCATCCAAACATCAACCAACCAACAAGGGCCCTCGTAAACTGTTAATAAGATCCTGGAGTGCGAATACTGACACTTAAAACCAGTATGGGCACTTGTATCGTTTTTAAGCAAGGGGTGTATTACATTAAGTTCAATCCATCCCTACAGTAGACGGTGCATTCAAAACAGTTCTATTATGTTGTAGGAACTTTTGTTTTTAATTCTGTTCTCAAAGCTCTTCTTGCCCATTCTAATAAAATATATTAATAAAACAGTCTCGGGTCTGTTTTTTGGATTAATGTGTTATATCTCTAGATGAGAGGTTTGCTGATCATACTGAATGTGGAACATCAGACTTGATTTACAAATGCTATTTGGTTAGATGGCCACAAGGTGGCAGCATTGTAACATCGTTTATTCTGAATACGGGCTGCTCAGGTTTGTCACACACACACCTAAGAACCTGACAAACCTTTAAAATGATTTGCCTTTGCTTGTTTTGCTTGCCTGACATTTACACAGAAAGAATTAAAACCCACATAATTTATTTTTTGTGGAATGCTAAGCTAATTAATTAGTTTGTGTTCAAATTGCCCATTAATAAACATGGAAATGTGCAAATTATTATTATTATCTGCAGCAGCACAGTCACATTAAAACAAGAAGACCTGGGTTCGAGCCCCGAGTAGGGTGTTCCAGGTTCTTTCACTGTTGGGTTGCATGTTCTTCTCATGTCTGTCTGGATTTCCTGCAGGTACTCCAGTTTCCTTCTACAGTTTAAAGATATACTGAAATGTCCCACAGATGAATGAATTAATGTGTATTTATTCGTGTAGTGGAGAGCAGATCTGTACAGCAAGGCTGATTTCACTCACTGGTAGACAGAAGACGTACATTTGTACATTTGTACTGAGTCTACATGGTTGTTTTTGTTTTGAGCTGTTTTCTGTATGTGAATGTGTGCCTGCCTGCATGCTAATGATGGGTGCAGCTGTACCCCCTGCTGTTTTAATCCATACTCACTTCATGCAGTGTAAGATAAAACCGGCCTTTCAATCCGCATCGTGTTTAGTACTCTCTCTCTCTCTCTCTCCCTCTCTCTCTCTCTTACTTAGCTGGATCTGGATTTATGGCACATTTTGTGTGTGTGTGTGGGGGGGGTGGTGGTTTAAGCCAGTGGGTTTCACGGCTATGTGATATGAGAGTAGAATGTTTATGTGTGTGTGTGTGTGTGTGTGTGTGTGAGAGAGAGAGAGAGAGAGAGAGAGAGAGAGAGAGAGATAGTACTACTTGTTTAAACTTTAGACATGCATGGTTGGGAAAGGATGCCGGGTTGCAGGATTAATTAATAAAGGTCGGTGAATCACAGTGATGGATGGATGTTGTGATAGATGTGGTAGGTGGATGAATGACGACCTACAGTTTGCATGTTCTCTATGTGTCTGTGTGGGTTTCCTCCAGTTGCTCCGGTTTCCTCGACAGTCCAAAGTCATGCAGTCAGGTTAAAGTGTGATACTGAAATTGTCCTGTGTGTGTGTGTGTGGGGGGGGGTGTTCGTTAGTCCCTATAACCTTTAACAATTGGTGACCTGTTCAGGTGCTTAGAGTATTTGTCCAGTGTGTGACCCAACGGTGGTAAAAGAAAAAGCAGAAGAACTCTGTAAAGTTCGGTGTGGTCGTATAAAATGTTGATTGAAAAGAGGAATTACTGAACATTATCGGGTGCAGTTTGAGGTCCTCTGGCTCAGCAGGAAAATGGAGAGCTCGGCTTTTAATGGCTAACAAGGGCTTCCTTGTGTGACTCACACACAGTTCACACTGCTGCTGAATGTGCTGAAGCGAGCGAGGTTAACCTAATTAAACACAGGATGTTGCTGAGGCCGACTGAAATACGGGATGCTGCAAAGATGCACTGATCTCAATTGTTTTGTTTTTGACTTTTCACATAGAACTGAAATACGGAAACTGAAATAATAATTGAAAATATAACCGTGAACAAAACAAATGTTTGCAGAAATGCATTAAAGAGCTGGTGCGCTCCATAAACACAAACACACCACCTTTAACGTTAATAATTCATAGTATTAAAAAGGGAAGGCAGTCAAGCTGAACGACACTGTTCTTATGGTTTAATCAGGGGAGGTTATATTTATAGTATTGTGACAGCAGTTAAAGAAAGGGGTACCATTAATACACACACCAGATTCTTCCAAATGTCCTGGCAAAGTAAGTGATCCACAAACGCTACCACAGGACTTGTGATTCCTAAATGAGTTTAAAATTATGCTTTCTTTTAATTGTAGAGTTGGTATCATTTAATCTGGGGCTTTCTGTATTGGAGTTTGCATGCGCGTGTGTGTGTGTGCGCACGCGTTTGTGTACCCTAGTGAACTGTTCAGGTGATTAGTGTATTGGCCCTGTGTGTGTTCCACCGTGACCCCAAAAATAGGATTAATTGCTGCCTGCTAAAACAAGATAATGGATGGATGGCCTACTAAACTACGCCTGTATGAACACCAAACACATTTGTTCAAGTGGCCCAAGGTCCAGAATTGTGTCAGAAGTTATTAATTTAGTTATTAAAGCCAACAGATGGAGGATAATAACCACGATATAACAACACAACTGATCCAAGACTGCCATTACAGGACACTACAACCACGAATGTAAAATACATAGTAGTTGTGATCAATTGGGACGTTAAAGACAACATTCAAAGTTGTTTTATATTCGAAACACCTGCGTTAAACTTTAAATAATGTCATGTATAAAAGTAGTTCACTATTAAGCGTTTGAATCCACACGACCTTGTTCACTAGTGTGTGATTTGGGACGTAGCCACATTCCTTAGTAATGAATGTGCCTCAACCTAACTACACCCATAGTCAGTATTCCTCCGCCTAGTTCGCTAACTCGGACACTTAAATGAACAGAACGTGGTTTTGAAATGTATTTCTTACCAATTCTTAATTAGACATGAAACAATCGCAAAAGAATCGTTATTTGTGTTTACAGCGAGCAAATAAGTAGACACATGTTGGAAACTTTAGGGATTAGTTTTTCCTACGCGGCAGGGTACACGATACCGCATCGACTGAATGAGCGCTCCTTTCCTCAAGATCTTCCCTACTTAGTTTTTATATATTTTTTAACGTAAACGCTATGGTACAGCGTTTGTATTGTAACTGGAGGTATAGCGGAAGCGATTTGATAACATGCCGTTTGGTGTTGCGAATTGTACACTTGAATAAGATTTGAAAGTATATTTTCAAAAAATGACGTAGTGCACTACATAGGCAGCACAGTGCGAAATCGGAACGGCCTTGTGTGAGTGCGCATGCGCACTATATATCGGGCAGGGGCGACGCGGATCGGTTAGTGACGGGTCGCCATTTTAAGGCTCCAGCTCGAGTAGTGCGGGAGTCAGCGAGGCTTCACCGGCTCCCACAGGCTGTTTAGATTCCAGTTTTGGATACGGGAAATCTTCTCCTTTCGTTAGCTAAAAGTACTTAAGCAAGACGGATTCGCCGTTTTCGATTAGGTGAGTGTGTTATTTCGAAGTTAATTTAAGTTTATACGTTTGTCGGGGCATCACCTGAGCGGTGGAGTTTCTCCCCTAACTAGTACTTTTGGGTCCGATCCGATGATTAACGTTCCACACTGCAGCTGTCGCTCCTCGCCTAGCCTAGTTTTACATTTCCGAGCGAATTTCTTGTTTTGTTACGTTTAGGCAAATCTATGCAAAACATTTGAGTGGTTGTGTTTATGGTTTAGGCTTGGGACCGAGTAGTCCCAAGTATGGAGCTTTTTTTTTCTCCCAGCACCCGTTTTCCGAGTAATTCTTTAAAGCTCTTGTTTATTCGCTGTTTCAAATGGGCGCTTATCCAATCAGCGTTTAAGTCTTTCCGTCTTAGCCAATAGCCGTCGAGTAGGCGGGATGTGTCTGGAAACGGGTATGTTGAAAAATTTGCCCAGTGTACGGCTTTTATTGCTATCTTAACAATTTGAACAATAGTATATTCGACCTGTATATAAACAAAGTTTTAAACACCTTGTCTTAAGTTTTAAAAAATAATTAAATGATTAAACCACTTAACTATGACTGTAAATTATAACGCAGCAAATTCAAAGCACTTAACCAGCCTTGCCTGTTTCTTAGGACTCAATTTTACATTTATTTTACCATGTGACTTTTCATTCTGTTCTTTTAAATCTTTATTTTATCAGGCAATGCAACAAATAAGACTTCCCGTTGATAAAACTTGATGTTCTTGTGCATATAAAAGTTGTGCACTAATTACATTGGAATGTTTTCTTAATGCTGTAACTATCATGTTAATGACTTTCTTTACACATTAATGCTTCTATTTTACATTAAGAACTTTACAGCTCACAGAAATGCTATTTAATGTAGAGACCATCATGCATTTGGAAGGTTTCGGGATCAAGTCCCACCATGTCCCAGTTGCTATTTGTGGGCCCTTAAGCAAGGCCCTTAACCCTCAGTATGATTTAAGTGGTTCTATACATAGAAATGAATGAATAATTTGTGATTGTAAATAAGTGCGCCGGTTCTTTTATCAGCAGCAGAACAAAGTTCAGGTCTTTTTGTTTGTCCTGAGTTTAAATCCTTTTTGTCTTTTGTCAGGAACCAGAAAACTTTTTTGTCCTACCCGAAATACGCTGTGTGTGTGTGTGTGTGTGAATGTGAATTTTCTTAGACAGCGAGCTCAATGTTGTTGGGACGCTGTTGGTGAGGTTTCGTCAGCCGCGCTGAAACCCTGCATCCGTTTTCCTTTACGCTACAGGACGGAAAATGCAGGCGGCCTACAGAGGCGAGAAAAACATCTCGAGCGCTGAAGGGAAGTCCCTGTTAGTCTTTTTGCACTAAAGTCTGGTCCCGCTGATCGCTCGGATTGGTTTTTCCTACCAGTTTAAGCTTGTAAAAATTCAACGTCTGCCGTTTTTAATCTGGTTTGTTTTTTAAATGAGCAGGTTTATTGGTGGTCAGAATTCAGTGTTGATCTAATTATCCAGCTCAACAAAACCAATCGTTAGTCTTGTGAAGCTTTCTCATTAAAACCTTGCATTGTGAACTTCTTGTGAATAAATTCCTAAGCTGTCTGAAGCTGAACTGGCGTTCTGACCGGAAACTGGATGCCGTTAGGAAGATTAGATAACATTCTGCACTTGTCTGAGACCGATTGTATTTATATACAAATAAGTAGCTCTGAATGTGAGCTGTGTTTTCGTATCTTATCGTTTTGGGATGTCCCAGAACTCTATTTTAACGAAACCACACTAGGAAGAATAAGTGGAACGTTCGTCATCGTCGTCTACAGCGGCCGGTCGTAAAAGCTCGCGTGCTACCGGCGCATTTTGTCTTTCCGTGATTGGATAATTAAAGCAACGTGTGGTCCGATCCCAATCCCGCCTCTGTCTCCAGATCATCTAATCAGATGTCGTGAATCTTTTCTTGGGTTTGAGGAAGTGGAGTTAATGAAGACACGAAGGAGGGCAAGTCTCTCTCACTCCTACGTGTGCTTTGATGATTCCGCTCCTAAATTGGTTCCATCTGGACGAGGGTGGCGCCTCCGAGTGCACTTTTAAAAGGGCTTTATTATTTTCCACTCGATGAAAACCCCAACGTCGACCTTTATTAAAAGCGGTTACGACGGTCCACAGTAATGGAGTTGCTTTTTCTTTTTACTGTTGTACTGAACAGCACGAGGATTTGGACGGTGCTAAAGGAATCGGTTTAGAGACACGGCTTTTCTTTTTGCTTTCTTTTAGCCAAACTTGTTTTTGTTTGGTCCTACGTGGTCATTTTAGGGTCGGTAAAGAAATAGTTTTGTCCAGGCAGCAAACAGTAAAATGCATTCTTGGTGTTTATCAGTGCAAAGTTGTGCCCTGCTGATGCTATCAGGGGGTCACCCCATGTTGTGTGGTTTGCAAGTGCTGCTGGTGTCTTTGCGGATTTCCTCCAGGTGCTCCGGTTTCCATGGACGCTCCGACAAATGTCAGATCGGGTACAAGTAGTCTGGAAAAAACAGTATAGTACCGTTTATATACTGTAACTGTATCGACACCAATTACACATCTCACAAACTTTTATTTAGTTTTTAAACTAATCCATGTGTGTAAAATAACATTAAATGGTTGCTTCCTTATTTAAAGCCCTAACCAGACCTGTTCCTGTGCTTCGTCTTCACCTACATCTCAAGGTCCTAGTGAAAAACTTAATGTTGGCCTTTGTCAGAACAGTCGTCCTGAATGAACGTGGGTATTCATAAACTACCGCAGCCGCCCCGTTTGATCCCCCTCCCCCTCCATTTTCATCCCTATAGAGAAGCCTAATTTATAAAGTTTGGCATGACTTCACAGGACTGAACTTTCCCTCCTCCTGTTAGAAGCTTTCTGTCTGGTTTGGCGTAGGCTGGTGTTTGAAGAGTCGTACTGTACCTCCCTGGCAGCCAAACAGCCTTACGCACACTGCACACACACGCACACACACACACAAACACACACACACACACACACACACACACACACACACACCGTATATGCACACTCAAAACAGGCAGAGGAATGCAGGATGTTTTCCTAAATGTGGGTTCCTGTAATTACCTGTATGAAAGGAGCTCTTTCTCTCCGAACGCTGCACAAAACTTCATTTCCAAGTTTGGTTTCGCATCAAATATTTAAGCTTTTCTGAGACGCTTCTGCAGCGAAGGACGGACGGAAAGTTCGTGTCTCAGAAAGATTCTGTTTCGTCCGCGCCTGTCCGACATTTAGGCTGTAAATAGTCATTCATGATGTTTGGGCAAGTCGGCCAGTGTTGACCCGAATCTGTCATGAAGGGTTTAGGTTCTCGTTCCCCATTTTAATGATATATTCCAGTTGTTATTATACAGACCGTGGAAGCAGTGTGTTGTCGTGTACATGGCTGCTACTGCTGAAACCTGGAGCTCTGCACCGGGATGTCTGTTTGCTTTCTGTGCCTGTCCGAATACTAAATAATGGACCAATCTGGCAATGATACGGTACCCGTTCTAGTGTTTGGATCAGATCAGGTGTTTTTCTGTACTCTCGGAATCTTTCACATATTGATTTGAACTGGTTCAATGAGCAAAAGGCCCTAAATGATCTTTACATGTAAAGTGTGCTTTTTATGTTTATTGCTCCTAATGAATCCCTTTTTATTTCTGAGGTAAGGTCAGTTTTGAAAAATGTCGGGGGGAATAGCAACGGCGCCATCTGCTGTTTAAAGTGGACCGTCGATATGAATCTTGACTCGATTCCTAGTGAATTGTTCCGTCCATGTGTTTCACCGTGAGCCACTTCGGATCGAAGCATCAGTTAAATGCTGAAACCTAAAATCTTTATCTTCCCCCTGATCTTCATTAATGTGCCGAATTAACGATTATTACGCCTCTCAGGTGGGGAGACGCACGTAGAAACATAAAAGTGCCGTTTTGCAGTATCAGCTCTTCCTCGGCGTTCTCTCTCCCGCTCGAACCACCCGAACCGATCCGGAAATATTCTAGAACCCGACGCTGAAAAGGAAACGGTTCTCTCGATACAACACAGCTCGTTTCAGGACTTTTATGACTAGAACAGCTTAAAGAAACGAACCTCGGCGTGCACAAACACCCAAGCCGTTCTTAACCTTCCTGTCCCGCCGATCTGAAGGCGCACCACGAACTCTGATTTCCCTTCTTCTGGGGTGTGTCCACTTCCTCTGACATTCCGCAGAAGCTTCGTGTTTGTTTAGTTTGTTTGAGAGATTCACATATTCAGCCCGGCGCACGAAATAGTTGCACAGCAAGGACTTGTGGCAGATTTCAGCTGTCGTAAAGCAAGATAAACATGCGTTCATACTGGGGGTGGGGGGTGTATAAAAGGTGCAGAGATTGTGTTGTGTACAGACGCTCTGTCTCAAAACTTGAATTTGAGTTTCACCGTGTTTGTGAGCGTAAATAAGTGAAACCAAAGATCTTAATCACACGTTTGTTTGTTCGTCTCAGTATCATCACACCTACGTCTGACTTTTTTTCTTTAATTTGTTTTTGTTTGGAGTGTCAGTCAGTGTGCACAAGACCTATCGAAAAGTTCTAATCCAGGAGGTCATGTTTGAAAATCGGTTACCCCTTCTGAGTAAGTTTAGTCTCCAGAGAGATGTAAGTTAGTCGCTCTGGATCTTCTACAGTCTGTTAAGAACAGTCAACGGTGTGTTTATAATCAGAACGGCTGCGGTTCTGTTCTTGCTCTTGTCCCGGAAGATGGCGCAGTACTAATTAGCATTCCTAGATTAGACGTCAGGCGAAGACTCGTCCTGCGCCGCCAATCATCCCAAAGGCACCTTCCGTCGCTTCCTGCTTAATTGCTCATTCGAATGATGTTACAAAGTCAATTTGAAGTTCGTGGAGGTAAATCGAGTTTTGCTCGTCCTCAAAGCTGGAACACTTTCAAACCCGTCTGGTTGCTTGTTGACCGATGATGGAACGTCGTTTCTCTTCGTGCTAATGTCGTTTCTTATCGATTCGCCAGCGGCGTGTTTGTGGGATCCTGAGAACGTCCTTGTGAGGGGTATCGACCCGATTCACTTGGTTTGTTTGTGTGTATAAACTACCTTGCTTATACAAGGATTTGAAAGAAGCTGATGATACCCAGTGCTGCTATTGAATGGCACCAATGTGTTATGCACTCACACACAAACACACACACGTTTAGGGTTTGAGTGTGTGCACGAGAGCGATTTAACACAAGATTTGAGATTTGCGTGACTCGAATGTTGAGTCAGCGCCATTATGAAGATGGTATCAGTCAACACGCAAATCTATGACTTCAGGTTGTGTGATTGTGGTCTGCCGGAAGTGGTTGTGACACTATAAATAGGATGGCTGGCGTGTCCGTGTCTCTCTCTCGGGAACGTTTTATTTCGATTCGCTTGGTTTCGCCTGTTGTGTTTGGTCGGATCATTTCGATGAATGAAGCCGATTAACCCCCAGGAACGTTTTTACTGGCAGCGCCAATGTGACTCAGTGTGTGTGTGTGTGTCACAGCTGCCTTAATGCTGGGAGTTTCCCGGAGCATGCACACACACACACACAGCTGTTGTCTGAAAGAAATGGCGAGTTGAAAGAAAGAAAAAAAGTGCGTCTCATATTTCAGCCCGTGGGCCAGAGTCGGTGTCTCATGTCGTAACTTTTTGTTTTGTTTCCCCCCTGCAGATCCTGAAGAAGTTCGGACTGAGGGCTCGGCACCACGATGGCTACCCAGTGTACGTATTTATTTACTCCGCACCCCGGCGATAATAGCAGTCCGGGGTAAATGAACGACCTCAGAACCTTGACTCGCCTCCACCCCCACTGCAAACAAACACACCCAGCACCGCCACACACGTCGACTGGAACACGGGCGCGCCGCCACTTGTTTTAAAGGTCCCGGTTTTCCCAGTCAGACTAAATCTGGCCTTTCTTAAGCAATTATAAACAATCTCTCGCTCAATTAAAATGTTCAATCTGTCCCCGGTCTATCAGGAAACGTCAGATTCTGTTCGCCGTACGTTACAGAGCCAAACCAATCCGCATCTTTGAGGATTTACTCACCGAACTTAATACATTCAGGCTGACTGGAGTATAATCATGGTGTTCAACTTATAATGAAATCTTAACGAAACTTTTGAGGCTCACTAATGTAAACAAACTCCACACAAACCGACGGTTCAATTCGTTTTGATGAGTTCCAGCGTGTCTTTAAAGTTCTTTTGTGGCTGTTCGTGCTTTCTGAAGTTGACGTGTTCGATTCCTCCTGGTCCCGTGCAGCTGATCTGATGGAGCTGGACATGGCGATGGAGCAGGACCGCAAAGCTGCAGTCAGCCACTGGCAGCAGCAGTCGTACCTGGACTCCGGCATCCACTCCGGTGCCACCACCACGGCGCCCTCTCTGTCTGGCAAGGGCAACCCCGAAGACGAGGATCTGGACAACCAAGTGCTGTACGACTGGGAGCAAGGATTCGGCCAGCCGTTCACACCGGAGCATGTCGCAGGTACGAATCTTGATTTTATTTATTTATTGTATTTAGAACTTAAAAAGAATTAAAAGCTTTTTAATTCTTATTGCAATTCGTTTTCTATTCCGCTAGACATGGACGGGCAGTACGCCATGACCCGTGCCCAGCGTGTCCGCGCCGCCATGTTCCCCGAGACTCTGGACGAGGGCCTGCAGATCCCGTCCACCCAGTTCGACTCCGCCAACCCCACCAACGTCCAGCGACTAGCCGAACCCTCTCAGATGCTCAAGCACGCCGTGGTCAACCTCATCAACTATCAGGACGACGCCGAACTCGCCACCAGGGCCATTCCAGAGCTCACCAAGCTCCTCAACGACGAAGACCAGGTAACCCTCGTGCGCCCGTAGCACCCGTGTACCGTACCTCTGTCCGGGCTGTCCTGACCCGACGTCCCTACGCCCCGATCTTCGCAGGTGGTGGTGAACAAGGCTTCCGTGATGGTGCACCAGCTTTCCAAGAAGGAGGCTTCTCGCCACGCCATCATGCGCAGCCCTCAGATGGTGTCGGCCATCGTGCGGACCATGCAGAACACGGCGGACGTGGAGACGGCTCGCTGCACGGCCGGAACCCTGCACAACCTCTCGCACCACCGCGAGGGTCTGCTCGCCATCTTCAAATCCGGCGGCATCCCAGCACTCGTCAAAATGTTGGGGTAAGATACGCCTGGTTTTACCTCAGTGCTTCTATTTTAGTTTAGTATTACATGTTACAGTAACACAACACTGCTAAAATGTCTCCGTATGGATGCAGACAAACACACAACCTCGTTAAGTCAATTAAAATAAATATGCGAGCAATTGTCACCTTTCTTGTCATGAACTTAAGTCCAAGTGCAGAATATTTAATGTATAACTAAATAAATAACATGTTTTAAAATTGATTTCGTGTAACCGTTTGTGTGTGTGTCGTACAAGCAGCTCTCCGGTGGACAGCGTGCTCTTCTACGCCATCACCACCCTGCACAACCTCCTCCTGCACCAGGAAGGCGCCAAGATGGCCGTGCGTCTCGCCGGGGGCCTCCAGAAGATGGTGGCCCTGCTTAACAAGACCAACGTCAAATTCCTCGCCATCACCACAGACTGCCTACAGATCCTGGCTTACGGCAACCAGGAGAGCAAGGTGTGTGTGTGTGTGTGTGTGTGTGTGTGTGCGTGCGCGCTTTACTTAAGTTGTGGCGCCCATTTCAGCTCCAAATTTACATCCACACGTGTTTGTTTTCAGTTGATCATCCTGGCCAGCGGTGGCCCCCAGGCCCTGGTTAACATCATGAGGACTTACACCTACGAGAAGCTACTCTGGACCACCAGCCGTGTTCTCAAAGTGCTCTCTGTCTGCTCAAGTAACAAACCCGCCATCGTCGAGGCTGGTAGGTTTGCATGTGCGCACACACACACACTCTGGCTCGTGGCTCGAGTCACTCATAACAGGTTTGGGGTTTTGTTTTTTCGTTTTTGATAGGTGGCATGCAGGCTCTCGGCCTTCACCTGACCGACCCCAGTCAGAGACTGGTACAGAACTGCCTCTGGACCCTCAGGAATCTGTCTGATGCTGCCACCAAGCAGGTAAACACACACACGCACACACACACACACACACCTTTCAGTTCCTCTGACGATCGAATGAGTCCACGAATCATCACCACCACCACTGACCCCGTCGTTTTTGACCCTCTTTTGCCCATTTTAGGAGGGTATGGAAGGCCTTCTGGGCACCCTGGTGCAGCTTCTGGGCTCGGACGACATCAACGTGGTCACCTGCGCCGCCGGCATCCTGTCCAACCTCACCTGCAACAACTACAAGAACAAGATGATGGTGTGTCAGGTGGGCGGCATCGAGGCCCTGGTACGCACCGTGCTGCGTGCCGGCGACCGCGAGGACATCACTGAGCCCGCCGTCTGCGCCCTCCGACACCTCACCTCCAGACACCAGGACGCCGAGATGGCCCAGAATGCAGTTCGTCTGCACTACGGGCTGCCCGTGGTGGTCAAGCTTCTGCACCCACCTTCACACTGGCCCCTCATTAAGGTATGCAGACGCTCACTGAACGATTGTGTGTGTGTGTGTGTGTGTGTGTGTGTCTGACTGTTTTTGTTTCGTCTTCCTCAGGCTACAGTTGGTCTAATCCGTAACCTGGCGCTTTGTCCAGCCAATCACGCACCGCTGCGCGAGCAGGGTGCCATCCCCCGATTGGTCCAGCTGCTCGTGAGGGCTCACCAGGACACCCAGAGACGCACCTCCATGGGAGGCACCCAGCAACAGTTTGTGGTGAGTGGTTTTTATCTGCACATCTGAAGCATTTGCTCGTTCTCTTTCGTATCCGGGTGCCCCATGCAGCGGCGAGCTGACTCCGTCTCTGTCTCGACTCTCTTGCAGGAGGGAGTTCGGATGGAGGAGATAGTCGAGGGCTGCACCGGCGCACTCCACATCCTCGCCAGAGATGTGCACAACAGAATAGTCATCCGGGGACTCAACACCATCCCGCTGTTCGTACAGGTAACAGATTCGCTCCTGGAACCTGGGGTTATAAATATGTTTACATGTTTGTATACGTGACGACCTGGTGCTGCTGATGTAGCACTAAACTCACTGGATCCGTTCATTTTTATTTCTTCTTGTGATTCCGGTGTCGTCTAAACTCTGAATACAAACATTTCATGTGCCTCAAAGTGAACCTGACAGAACTGCCCTGGATTAAGTTGCATGTTTACTGTTTGAGGGATCTTCAGAAAAGACGTGTTGTATATTCCAATAGTCATTTAATTTATATAATTCAGTAAGATTTGTAATATATATTAAATATTTGTAGTTAGTAGACAGTAGAAATGTGGGTACTCAATATATTCTTATCGTTATTGGCATCAGTGGTACAAATCTGGGGGAAATTGATCACAAACAACGACACAAAAGTGATTGTAATTTTTCTTTTCTTATACAGCCAGTGTGCAAATGATACTAACTGCAGTAACCATAGAAACCATCAAACCTATAAGAAATGTGCAACTTATTGCTGCTTTTAAATGCCACTATGGTGCTAAAACCTGATGTGTGTGTCTTGTAGTTGCTGTACTCTCCGATCGAGAACATTCAGCGCGTGGCGGCCGGCGTGCTGTGCGAGCTGGCTCAGGATAAAGAGGCCGCCGAGGCCATCGAAGCCGAGGGTGCCACGGCGCCCCTCACCGAACTCCTGCACTCCAGGAACGAGGGAGTCGGTGAGCGTGTTCAGGATCTTCGTCTGTCCTGACCGAACGTTTCTACTCTCGCTGTCGATCCTCAATTCATATTTATTTATATCTGTTTTCCATCAGCGACGTACGCGGCAGCCGTGCTGTTCCGCATGTCCGAGGACAAACCTCAGGACTACAAGAAGAGACTTTCAGTGGAACTGACCAGCTCCCTCTTCAGGACGGAGCCCATGGCCTGGAACGACGTACGTAAACACTCGAACCTCAGCCTGTGTATGTGTGTGTTAGTTTTTCCGTGGTTAATGATGGTGGTTATTTCTGTCTCAGACTGGTGATATGGGACTGGATCTGGGAGCACAAGGAGAGCCTGTTGGATACAGAGCCGACGGTACGAGTACATTTCCAGTGCACCGTTTCAACGAATAATTATTCTTATTTTACTATGTAAAAAAAAAAATAATAATAATAAACTGCTAATATGAATTAAGATCTGAAGGTCGATTCTTTTGAGATAGTTCAGTATCTAATGCACATTGAAGTATCTTACCTGTAATACTAGATGGCGTCGTTCCTGAGGGTCGTCGTGCCACGTTTGTGTTTACCCTCTGGGCTTGTTTTCGTGACGAGTGAGGAAATCATTGACGAATTTCGATCACAATCGTGTTTGTTTGTCCCCCCCCCCCCTTCCTCGTACTATAGACCCCAGCTATCGCTCCTTCCATTCAGGATACGCCCAGGACGCCCTGGGCATGGACGGCATCCTGGAACACGAGCTCGCCGCTCACCACCCCGGAGCGGACTACACGGTCGAGGGGCTTCCCGACCTCGGACACACTCATGACTTAATGGACGGACTTCCCCCCACAGACTCCAATCAGCTGGCCTGGTTCGACACTGACCTTTAAACGACTCCATCTGCTAGTAGAGAAGGTGAGTGAGGGGTTGGGGCGCTAACGGCTCGTAACTAGTACACCAACTGGATTAAGATGCTTTACTAGTGAACTAATAGTGAGTAAGTAGTCGTGCCTTTGCGCTGTAAACATGCGGCTGCATCGACGACCCTACGATCCTTCTTAATGATTTAATGATGTCACAGTGGGACACTTGTGTTAGCACACACACACGCCAAGAGTCTGAACTTTGTAGACTTGCTTGTGTTCAATGGGGAGGGACGTGTGTGCGCGTGTGTGTGTGTGTGTTTAAATAAAAAAGGTCTGTGGAGCACCGATATGGATAAAAGTACCTCCATTACATTGGTAGGAGGGTGAGATGGGTTTGATTCCTGGGTGAGACAATCTAGGGCGTTTCTTACTGGAGTGTCTTACAGTCCAAAGACATGCTAGATAATTAAAGCCACCGAGGTAGGTTTGTGTGTCTTTTGCAACAGTCCCACCGTGACCCTAATTAGGATTAAGTGCTGGTGAAACTAGACGAATGAAATTATTAGTGTAAAAATAATTAAATTGTGTGTAAATGTGTCTCTCTCTCTCTCTCTCTCTCCTGCAGCTGTCTGTCTGAACGGATCTGCATTGTGATTTTTTTTATTTTTTATCACCTGAAGAACGTCGGAAGGTTTGCGGAGGACGGGGCGAACATAACGGAAAGTGCCTGACACGATGTGCGTGCGCACACACACACACACACACACACACACACATTTAGTGGAAGAGCGGCGGGAGGTCTGAGGAAGAGGAAAAGATGCCAAACCTTTATTTTGTTTTCTATTTTTTGTTCTGGACTTCCTCTCTCTCTCTTTCTCACACACACACACACACACACTCGTGGACCTGATAGAGGAGGGGGAAGTCGAGAGGGTTTTTAGGAGTGGCGAGAACGGTTTAAAGAACGAAACTTTGATATTTTAGCCTCATTTTTTTTATTTTACTTTCCTATTTGTTATTTGAGCTAAAAGTAAAATCAGCTGGTTTAGTTTTGATCTCTGATCAGTTGGATACCGACTCCAAGCTTCTCGGCTCTAGTCTGTATTCATTATGTTCTTCATTTGTATTCCATTATTTTTTAAAAAACAAAACGTCTTCTAGTGTTTAGTTGTAGTGCATTTTTTTTTGCTTCCTTATTTGTTTCTTCTTTATTTTGATTCTCACGTAACGGTGATTAAACACTAATTATCAGTTTCTAAACTAATCGGACTGAAAGTGTAAACGATGTGTAGCTTTCTTTCTTTTACTTTTTTCTTTTTATACGATCAGCTGTTAAACCTGGGAGTTACCTGTGTGTGTGTGTGTGTGTGTGTGTGTGTGTGTGTGTGTGTGTGTGTGTGTGTGTGTGTGTGTGTGTGTGTGTGTGTCGGCGGGTGAGGGTGGGAGGGGGGAGTTTATGCATTCTCAGAGCGATATTAAAAAGCAACGCCCGTCGAGGCGCCTTTTGTGTGTCACAATTGTTCCAAAAAGGGTGTGTGTGGGGACGGGGGGACGGGACGGACACGGGGACACGAACTGACAAAGATCTGCTCTTTTCTATGCTATCTGGAGGTTGGTCTCTCTCTCTCTCTCGCTATTGAAGCGACGCGGTTTGTTTGTTTGCCTTTGCGGCTTCTTTTGGGAACATAAATAATGACCCCGGCTAAACAATAAAAGACTTTTATTCCACTTTGTGTCCTGAAATCTTTCTCTTTTTTTTTTCCTTCTTATCGTCGTCGTTGTTTAGTCGGCGCGGATTATTTTAAACCATTTATACGGTTAATGTGCCGGTTCATGTCTTTATAAGTAAGCTGATGAGTTCTTTGTTTTGTTCGTCATTTTCTTTATTTTTAAATAATTCGGTACACGCCCGATTACGGCCGCAGACTCCGGCAGCTACAGTACCGAGCAAAAGTTTGCACACCTCTTTCTCTTTAAGAAGATGGTTATTAATGTTAATGGTCTCGTGACGAGAAGGTAACCCAGTAAACACGTACTCGACCGGAAAATGCTGGAGGACCGTTTCCAAAAGCTTGCACAAAGCTGTCATCAAAGCGAAACGGCAGCCCACTGTGTGAAACCGTTGTTTTCTCTTTCCGACACGATTACGTGCAGCTTTTATCGTTCACGCGGCTTAAAACGTTTTCGACTCGTCGTTTGCGTACGAAAGGAAGGAACTCTGACAAAGATTTCATAACTTAATTTTTTTTACATGTTAAGTTTTGATTGGCGTTTGATATTCGTGACAGCGGCGCACGTTCACACTTGCTCACCATAAACCATAAAAATCTCCCTCGTGTGTGGTGATGGAGCTGAAATCTCACCGGGCCCTTGCCAAAGTCACTGGCTGCAGTTTGATGCCGTTTACCAGCACACACACCTCGCCCCCCCCCCACCTGGGTGTCCTGCAGACCCTCAACCT
>JAOTRQ010000014.1:1085388-1095388 GCA_028565875.1 Hoplisoma paleatum | reverse complement strand
TCGAGTGTGAGCACATCTGATGTTCATCACCATCAACTTAAACACACAAAGAAAGTATAAAAACACAATAAAGAAGCGGGTCCCACGGGGACTAAATAAAAATGTGAGGCAGGGTTCCAGTACTCCGCCTGTCAGGGGACAAACACACAACCCAAAATAATAATAACAACAGGTGGATTCTGCACACAGCACCATGAAACATAACAAAAATAAATATGATCTCTCTCTCTCTCTCTCACACACACACACACACACACACACACACACACACACACAGTCAAAAGTATTGGGGCACCTGACGCCTCGTTTTACGTTCATGATCGGGATCTTTATCATTAAATACAGTTTGAGCAAACTTGCAGTAGTGGGATGTGAACCTGCAACCTTGTGATTACTAATCAGATAACAGATGTCCAGTACGTTCATAGTGATGTGTCCCAATACTTTTGTCTGTATATCAGACCATGTGATGTGTATATATAGAAATATAAATATATACACATGGCATCATCATATATAAAGTAATATTTACTGAGTGTTTGAGGGATGGAACGATTCACCACACATCAATTCATGAAGTCACGATACAAATCGCTGCTCTTGTTTACAGCAGAGGGCGCTGTCGCTGTTTTCTGAGTCATCAAGAAATTAGTGTTTATGTCTATTTTAATTAAAAAGTTCGTTACTTAGATAAATAATCATTACAAATAAAGAAATAAATAAAAAGAAAAAGCAGATCACATCGTGGGTCGTGTATCGTTACATCCCTGGTATGAATGGATCTTGTTGACCTATGACCTGTCCAACCCCCCCATCCACAATCCAGCGGGTACAGCGGGTACAGCGGCGCACGTTTATACAGGCCATGTTTTTAAAAAGCACCGTAAATGAAGAAGAATGAAAAGTGCAAACACAGAGTATTAAATATCCACCATAAATACGTTCATGTTTCAGGGTCTGTCAGCGTCTGTAGGCACGTGGGGTTCAAGGTCCAAAAGTCCAAAAAAAATCACCCAACCTTCATCATTCATCCCAAAGTTCCTTCTTCCTTGGTGTCTTTTATTCGGGAGGATTTCTCGACGACAGAACTCGACGACACAGTTCCGAGGTCAAGTTAAAGAAACTCTGACCCCGGTCCAGGACCCCTCGGACTCTCCTGGGACATGGCCGGATCATTCGGTGTACCCCCCCTTCCCGGGAACACAGTTGCTTTGGCACGTTCTTTATAACATCTGCAGGACGGATTCGTGTCCAGATGCCTGAAACAGATGAAATCATCCGTCAGTCCTGGGAAACGTTTTCCTGGCACCGCCGTCACGACTCAACACATGCATGAAACTAAAGACCGGAACACCTTCCAGCAGTCTCACACACCATTCACACCAAAAGTTCCAGAGTCACCAAATCTTCTCATTAAAAGTTGAGACACACTGAAGTTCCATAAGAAACCAAGCAAAAGTAACAATACACTGACGGCCACGACGTGTTTGCAGTTTTAGGTCCGCAGGAGACCAACCTGGACATTTTTACCTGGATAAGATCCCGATTAACGAACCCCAAAGATCCAACTGCAGCTACTGGTGACTCATTTAAAACCATTATATAGACAAAAGTATTGGGACACCCCCTCCAATGTTTTTTTTTTTGATAAGTATGTCCAGCAAACTCATGGTTGGATGTCCAAATACTTATGGCCATACGTGAGATGCTTTAATATGTAGACACGACCTGATGTACTAATACTGAATGGGCACAAATTCCCGCACACAGACAAACTTTAAGATCAGTGAGACACAAGTTCCAGTGTCCCAGTCTAAAGTAAACATGAGGAGCACCTACCGGTTATAACGGGGTCTCTTTCTTATAGTTGAAGCCAGGATCAGTTCCATCCAGCTGCAGTTTCAGTGCTTGTTTAAGGTTTAATTCAGACTCCGCTATGGTGTACCCATCTAGGACGTCCTGATGCCCCCGGATGTGGACACCCCTTGGGATGGACACCCTCCCCAAAAGCACTTGACTTCCCTGTAGATGGTAGTTGGGGTTGGTCATGATTCCGTTCCTCTTCTTCTCAGCGCAGTTCTGCGTTTGAATATAAAAGGGTTCCAGTAGTGGTTCGGAATCTTTGGGGCCCGACCCCGCTGGGACCTTCACCGGCTTGCTGAGACCAATCCTTTTATCGAACTGCGTCATTTCGTATTCGAGCACCTGCCCCTGCTGAGCACCGCCGTCCTTCGATTTCTTTTTTGAGGCATGATCCGGCCCACTCTTCCCTCCTTTGGTGGACTTTAGGACTGGCTTGACGTGACTCCAGTCGAACTCGGTGATAGGAGAGCCGGGGAGCGGACAGATGGACTTGGTGGTGGAGGACGGGGACACAATGGACTGCCGGCTCCGACTCCGGGGCAACGAGTGCTGCTGGATCTGCTCGGTGAAACTGAGTCCATGGAAAGTGTCGATCGGGACGGTCTGTGCCGTCGAGGTGGACGAGGTGGTTCTCAGCGAGGAGTTCTTTGAGCTCTTGAGGGAGTTGTTTGAGAGCGAAGACTTCTGCCGATCCACCGTGGAATCCGGAGACTCGGAAGGAGAACTGAAGGCGTGAAGCGGTCCATTGGACATGCCTCGTCCAGACGTCTGCATCTCTCCAGCTCCGGTGCTTCCAGAACTGCTGGACTTTATCGTGAGTGACTGGATCCTTCCGGTGACACACAGCGGTGTTTTCTGCTCCATGGTGTGTACGGGTGAGGGGTTGGACCCGTTCAGACTGGTGGCACCGAATTTCTCCAGAAGTTTGATGATCTGTGAGTGACCACCTTTTCCCGCCACGCGCATGGCCGTGCGACCGTATTGGTCGGCGTGGTTTGGATCGGCACCATTCTCCAACAGAATACGCACCACGTCGGTGTGCCCCTCCTGAGCTGCGATGCCTAGGGCAGTCGCCCCCTGATTGCATGTGTGGTCGACCTGAGTGCCACTGTCGATGAGAAACTGGACCACTCTGGTGTGACCTTGCCAGGCAGCTGACTGGAGGGCGGAACGTTTCTCGTTATCGCACGAGTCCACGTCTGCGTTGTAGGTGACGATCAGTCGAACCATTTCTAGATGACCCTGCCAACAAGACACATGCAGCGCGGTTCTGCCATCAGTGTCACTCACCTCAACGTCGGCTCCCTTCTCCAGGAGGACTTCGGCCATACCTAATTGGTTCTCAAGGGCCAGGATGTACAAAGTCGGACGGCCATCCGCATCCTTGTGGTTCACGTCAGCGCCGTGGCTGTGCAGAAGCTCCACAACGTCTCGGTGTCCCTCCATTGCTGCCACTCTCAGAGAATTCCGTCCATCGTACCCACGCTGGTCAATGCAGGATGTATTCTCCAAGAGGGCCCGTGCACAGTCGTAATGACCCTCCTGGGCTGCCAGGATCAAAGGGATACGCCCATCGTTGTCCACCTCAGAACATCGAGCACCCTGTTCAATGAGGGCCTGGCAGACTTTCCGATGCCCCTCGAACGCTGCCATGTGTAACGGCGTCCAGCCTGCATCATCTCTGTGATTCTCATCCAGCCCTCTGTCCAGCAGAGTCCGAACCACCTCGACGTTACCTTGGGCAGATGCGATGCTGAGCACAGTGCGTCCTTCGCTGTCGATACTGTCAACCGCGGCACCCCAAAACAGCAAAGCATTGACCACCGGGGCATGGCCCATAGACGCCGCAGCAAGCAAGGGCGTCCGTCCGTTGTTGTCAGTGTGGTCTACGTCGGCTCCTCCTTCCAAAAGCAGGTCCACCACGTCGACGTGGCCCTCGTACGCTGCCACCAGGAGTGGGGTCATGCAGTCCTTATCGCAATGGTCCACTTCCGCACTGCGCTCGACCAGCAGACTGACCACCGAGGCATGGCCTTTGCTAGCAGGCACGCAAAGTGCAGCAACAGACAATGCAGTCCGCCCATCCACGTCTTCATGGTTTACCAGCGCGCCATGATCCAGCAGGTGCTCAACAATCTCCCGGTGCCCCATGTAGGCAGCGGCGATGAGTGCGGTCCTGCCTTCATCATCAGCCTTATTGACTTCTGCTCCATGCTGCAGGAGGTTCAGCACAATATCCTCATGACCTCCCCAGGCCGCTGCCCTCAATGCGGTCCTGCCATCTGCGTCTGCACAGTCTACTTTGGCACCTGCATAAAGGAGGGCCGATACCACCTCAGAGTGACCGCCCCAAGCCGCTGATCTCAGGGCTGTCCAGCCGTCTTGGTCTGTGTGGTTGATGTCGGCATCGCAGCTGATCAGCCGGTCCACTACCTTGGTGTGTCCTTGTCGGGCGGCCAGCGTGAGAGGTGTCTGTCCGTGGTTATCCCCCAGCTCTGTGCCGGCACCTCGAGAGATGAGCAAGTTCACTACATCCAGGTTGCCACCGTGGGCCGCGTTGGCCAGCAGGGTGCGTCCGCTCGAGTCACTTTGGTTGATGGAGGCACCGTTGTCCAGCAGGGTCCTGATGGAGTCCTCACGCTCCAGGGCCTGCTGGACGATGCATGAGGCATGGTCATCTCGGTCGCTGATGTGGGCACCGGCTTTGACCAGGAGCTGCAGAACCTCCTGCTCCTTGGGGATTGAGGTGGTCAGGGAGTCTTTGGCAGGAGTTCCATTCCAAATCATCCACAGAGCCAGATCATGGGGTTCCAGCTGCAGGTTGGAGTGTATCAGGTGGTAGGCAAACTCCTGAACTTCTAGAGGACCAAGCTGCTTGGCTCTGCACGTGTAGCTCATGGCCATCATCCGGTGACCCTCTGCTGCATTGCACAGGTACTTCTGAGTGCAGTGCTTGACGTCTAAGAGCCACTCGGCAAAGCTGTAGTGAAAGAGGATCTTGGTACCCCCAAGCCCATCCACCAGCAGCTTGGACAGGATGTCCATTTTCTTCTGGAACTCCTCCATGGTCAGAGTGGTGTTTTTGGTCCACACCGCATGGTACAGCTCCTTCGAGGTCAGGGGTCGGCACGTCGCCAGGATGACGTTCAGAATGGGCTGCACTTTGGCAAACTGTTTACGGACGAAGAGTCTCTGGCAGAGCCACAGATAAAGTCCGTTCAGGGTCCCTGGGATGTCCCTGATCTCCCGGAGCATGATGAAGCTATCCACCACACCGTCCAGGACCCGCTCCAGGTACAGGAAGCAGCCACTGCTCTTGATGTGGAGCTGGTTCAGCATCTCTGCCGTCTCCTTGGTCAGGTGCTGACGCAGCGCCTCCTCCTGGTCCAGCCGGTGCAGGATGTACTGTTGGACATCCTTTACGATGTACGCCTTGCGCAGGTCATCCAGGCTTATCTTGCGAAAGCCTGTAAAAAAAGGAAAGAGAAAATTTAAGTGAATAAAGAACTCAAGATCTAAAAGTGAGACGAGTTATGTCTGAACATGTATGAAGGATACAACGGGAAGTTCTTAGGGGTTCTGTCCCATTTCCCACCACCACACCCTGGAACCTGAGGACAACACCATCCACCAATTATGTTAAAGAGCTTAAAGTTAAACCATTAATGGTCAAGAATGGCAACCAGTGAACTATAGAGCCAATGTTTCAACCAAAACGACCCCAAGTCATGTAGTCTTGTGCGGTCAGGTGAACGTTAGTGATGGAGATGGGACTGGTGGGACTTCATCTTCCTGCTCAGTGGGTCAAAACTGGAAACTAGTAACTGGTAGAATTTACTTTCACCCCGAGTCGCCCCTGAAAATCACATTTTGTCATTTCCACTTTCTTAATGGTTCTTATATTTATGGGACACGAGAAGAACACAGAATCTCTAACGGCACTGACCCCCGTTTTAAGCCTCACACTTGCTGAAAGCCAAACGAACTCAGTGACCCCTGTGACTAACTACTGAGTAACGCATCCCAGATGTGTTCCTATTAAACATTTAAAGACGACGCAGCTGAAACCAGACGACATGCAACCGTCGCTCCGCTTCACCCTGCACGTCTAAACCTCGTCTCAAGTCATGAAGCCATGAAGCGTCCAACATAAACAATCGTGCAGCGCTGCGATTTACGGCACGCCGCATTTACTCAGGTCAGCAGCTCACTTTCCACGCGACGTTTATTCATCAGCGTTAGCGCCGACAGAAGCGTTTACAGACGAACGCAAATTCCAAACGTTTATCTCAGGAAAAGCTGAAAGGAAAATCCCTTCTCCCACTGGAAGCACATTTCATCACATCTCAAGGTCTGAGGCATTTATGCATGCTTTTTATTTACTGTTCCCATGAACCCACGCTGGGAAACACACACACACACACACACACACACACACACACACTAAAGTGTTCGCATATTTCTCAGCCTGTTTCCAGATCGTCCATGTGGGAAATCAGCCAGAAGAAATTTTGTTTTTCTTTTCAATCATTTCACTTTTAAACATGTAAAAGTAGCGACGCTTCACACCGGGGGTCCGGACCGACCGGGAGGGCGTCGACCTTTACAGGGGGACAATCAAACACCACACAAGGACTGAAAGCACCATTTACAAACTCAATTCAGGTCAGTGGGGGTCTAATAAGACATCTGCCCCAGAGAAGCACTAATGAAATGGACCCACTGTGACCATGATCACATGATTCTTATTTTAAGATGAATCGTTATTCAGTAATTAACAGCAGAGGGCGCTGACACAATCTCAGAAATAAACGTACGGTTATTATTCCGATAAATACAAGATCACAAATACTTCATCCATTATCTAGTGTTGCCACACTGGAGTGAATACATTAAACACCTGAACAGGTCTGTTACACACACACACACACACACACAATACAAGTGGAAAGATGCATATGGCTGCGGTCCATGTGTCGGAGGCTTGTGGATAATACTGTAATAAAAATAAATATCAAAATAAAAACGGTCTGACAGGGACGTGAAACCTCTCCAGATGTTCTCAGTAGGATGGAGCATGTTCTCGTCCCAAATGCAGATGTTTTAGCAGTTAACTGCTATTTTCCATGACTGGTCCCACTGGACAGAGTCCATTCCCAGTCTCACTTTACCGGACCTCCACCCCAAACACACACACACACACACACACACACACACACACACACACACACACACACACCAGCTGTTGGAGACAGTGTGTGTGTGTGTGTGTGTGTGTGTATCCAGGAAAAGACAGGAGGTGACGGCGGCTGGTCTGAAACCCAAATCAACCTCATATACACCCTGGATCCCCAGAGGCAAAAGTATTCACACCCCAGGCCCCTGACTCTCTTATTTACACCAGTAATTGTTAGAGAGTGAAACGGTGACGGTGAGCAACAAGATACTCGGTATCGGTATGTTTGTGACTCTTTATCCTGCAGGACCCGTGTGTGTGTGTGTGTGTGTGTGCTCGGGAGACTGAAGGTGGAAAATCATCACCAGTGTCATGACAAGGTCAACAGGGTTACACTCTCATGTCTGGACCTGACACACACACACACACACAAACGGTGCTAGCAGCTGCTGAGCTGACTTGAATGAATGATGCAGTGTGTGTTTGTGTGTGTGTGTCACACCTGCTGCTGTTCAGACAGAAGGATCCAAACAGCAGGGGGCGTCACAGGCAGTCCAGACAATGAAACTGAACTAAAGGTCTGAAGGTGTTTCCAATGTGGTTCATGTCTTTGATATGATTGGCTACGAGCAAAAGGGTGTGGCCAAACAGACTCGGTGTGCTCTCGGTGCAGGTCCCAAACCCGGATTAACTGAGGGAATAAACACTGAGTCGGCATGGGAACGAGGAGTGGAACCATGGAGGACATGATTGTGTTACACGAGGCTCACAAACACTTTATTGTTTAGTTTAGCGCTCGTCTGAAGGTCGTCTGAAGGTCGTCTGAGCAGAAGATATGACAAACAGAAACGTTATCGGTCTCTGGGTGGATCTGCTGCCAGCTGCTGAATGAAGGACGAGTGGATCCTGGGATCCAGTGATCCAGAGATCCGGGGATCGTGGCGGTCGGACCGAGAGCTCCCCTGGATTACACACCGCACACATGACGGGGTACACAAAAAGCCGTCATTCTAATATCACTCATTTATTATTCCATAGTGATGGTACGAGACGCTGGGTCCTAAAACCCTCGGTTCCACCACACAGCTCAGTGTGTGTGTGTGTGTGTGTGTGTGTGAACCCCTGTTATTAAGATGGCTATTAGGCGACTCATTTTAAATACCAGTATTTTGGGATTAGACACACACACACACACACACACACACACACACTGAGTATATTTATACACGCTTGATGTAATGACGATGTTAAAAGGACCGTCTGTCATTACACATCCAAAGCAGAAGTGCATGCTGGGATATGAGAGCTCTATCACAGCATACACAACAAGCACAGCTACACACACACACATGCAACCATTTACATAAACAAATACACACACAGCGGCAACTGACACATAATCCCAGTGTGTGTATGTGTGTGTGTGTGTGTGTGTGTGTGTGTGTGTGTGTGTGTGTGTGTGTGTGTGTTAGAGAGAGAAAGGACGATCACACTGGAGGCCAAAGACAACAACTAGAACCTCAGACCCCAGAAATACAGACACACACACGCACACATACACAGACACACACACGTGAAGATGAATGATAGCAAAGCTGAGATCTGACCCTGGAGCCCGGTGTGTGTGTGTGTGTGTGTGTATGTATGATTATGTGTATGTGTATGTGTGTGTGTGTGTGTGTATGATTATGAGTATGTGTGTGTGTATGTGTGTGTGTATGATTATGAGTATGTGTGTATGTGTGTGTGTGTGTTCCTCACCTGTGAAGAGTTTAGTGATGCTCTTGTTCTGGCGGCGGGCGGAGCAGATGAGGAGGAGCCAGGGTGGGAGGAGCTCCAGGTGGGAGGAGAGAAGCTCGCCGATGCTGCGTGGGGTGGAGGGGGCGGAGCCAGACTCAACACCGCCTACTTTCATCCCCTCATCCACAGAGTCCACCAACAGGTAAACCGACTGAGAAGGGGCGGGACAACTCAACAGCGGGAGGGCCACGCCCCTGCAGCACACAAAAAGAGGAGGAGTTAGTGTGTGTGTGGTGGGGGTCAGTTTAGGGAAGGACCAGAGTTATTCTGCAGCTCTGACCTCACATCACAGTCAAAACACACACACACACACACACACACACACATGCATACATGCGCACACAAACACACGCACACACATGCATACACGCATACACACACACACATACACACACGCACAAAAACGCACACACACACACATGCATACATGCGCACACGCGTACACACACACGCATGTCTCATTGTGTTTCTGTTCATCCGTCTGTCACTATGGTTAATCGATCTATTTCTGTATTTCTGACTCCGTCTGTCTGTCTGTGGGAAAATATCCAGAAACACACACACACACACACACACACACACACACACACCAACTCTATACTGTCTCACTCTGTCCTTGGTGATATTGATGTGGTGAAGAGTGCTGATGCAACAACTCGTCTCTCTCTCTCAATCTCTCTCTCTCTCTCTCTCTTGTGGAGGACGAGCCACGCCCGGTCGGCACGATACACACACACACAGACAGACACACAGATACACACACACACACAGACAGACAGTAATGTGGTACACAAACCCCACATACAGGAAACAAAGCGCAGGACCTTACTGCAGACCTGAGGGTGAGACCTCCGGGGACTTGAACTAACAACCTTCTGATCACCTTTCCAGCACCTTTACCTTCACCTACGCCCCCTAGTGTCTGGTCAGAAGGTTTGACCATTAACATCTGCTAATGTGTGTGTGTGTGTATGTGTACTAACTGACACCAGATGCTTGGACAAAGACACGTGTGTATGTGTGTGTGTGTGTATGTCTGTGCATGTGTGTATGTGTGTTCGTGTGTGTGTGCGTGTGTGTGCGTGTGTGTGCGTGTGTGTGCGTGTGTGTGTGTGCGTGTGTGTGCGTGCGTGTGTGGATGTGTGTGTGTGGATGTGTGTG
>JAOTRQ010000014.1:1014406-1031664 GCA_028565875.1 Hoplisoma paleatum | reverse complement strand
GAGCAAGACCCTTAATCCTGTCTGCTCATTGTAAGTCGCTTTGGATAAAAGCGTCGGCTAAATGCAATGTAATGTAAACACCAATTTTATTTGCTTTTTCATGGTTTTGCACTTACAAATAATATTTATCTATATAGGCTTGAATTTGAACAAGGCCACAGCTACTAACACTACAACATTTACTAAGGCTAATTTTCCAACACTCTAAGAGGTTTTGTGACACTAAAGAGTTGGCTGTCATAAGAACACTCCTTGGGTAAACAATTAAACAAAAACCTCTGATGTATTGTTCATATCTATGCTTCAAATTCCACTTTGTTATACGCATCTGTCAGCCATGCTTTTTTCATTAGTCTGCTATTGAGAGTTAGTGTAACAGATTTGGTGGTAGAGAAGGCGAAATAAAGAAAGCATGGATGGAATATCAGTACTGTTTTGTACTGTTCGAGAACAACAGCTTTTGCTGTTCAGATTGTTTGCATGCCGCCATACAGTGAATGTGATAAGGAATTGATGAGAGGGATTGACTGACTAACACCCAATTACTTAGTTACAAGAACTCAGACTACAACCAAGATTATATGTTTGCTTAGCATTAATGAATATAATAATAAAATATAGCTGCAAGTGACTATTACGCGGTTCCACATGTAGGAATTCACAGTGGTTCAATGTGCTACTCCACTACCACTGGGATCTGAAATCTTACCAATCGGAGTGTGGTCAACAGCATTATTTTCTTTAAAAAACAATTTGACTTCTGCTGACTGTTTGAGTTGCAGAAATGGGAACACACATTACAGTGAAGTTGAAAGGTTTCAGCCTTAAGCAGGTACACCTGACAGGGTGCCGCCTGTCAGTTTCTATCGTGCAGTGGAAAGTGGATACAGGGTGATGACAAGGGCATATCATTCCAGGGCTCTTCCTGCCATGCAGTACCATTAGCTTATTATTGCCAGTTTGACTGATTACACAAACTTTCCATTATTACTTCACATCAATTGTTAATGAGTTTGTACAATTATATCAAATGAAAGTAAGAGGAAATTTAGCACCTTAATGATATTTATATTTCCTGTGAAATGGTTCTGACTTCATTTAGTATGTTGCATTTGATTCAGTTGGCTGAATATGTATAATGCATAAATAAGCATGTCTCTATTTAATAAAAATGGTGAGAAAACATTGTGGTGTTTATAATGGTATATTATAATAATACACTCATTATAAATGATGTTTATAGTAATAAACTCATGTTATATTTTTGGCTGTGTTTAGGAAGTGAACATCTGTATGGAGATTGGGCACTGAGGTGTTTAAATCCATGTGACTGAAGTCTTCTGTTATCATCACATCTCCATCAGGATGTGTGTTCAGCTGACTCTTAAGCCTGAAATATAGACTGTGGTCAAAATAATTATAAACTCCCTTGATGTGTGAAAATGTCTGCTTTTTATTGTTTATACAGTCAATTTTGTTTAATCGGACTACATTGGGACGCGATCGTTTTGGTCATAATATCTGGCTGGTCCGATAAAACGAACATGCCCTAAAACGTGTGCTATAATATATGTAACATATTAAATGTTTATCAAATCTTTATTGTGTGATATATACGTATTGCGGACGTACAAACAAGAACTACTGTTGCTTACAAACTTGAAATGTAAATTAGTTTTTTGAAACGATTTACAATACTGTGTTTAGGTACTCAGTGTTAAGAATCCATCATATTAGTTGACACACAAACACCAGCAGACGGACACAGACTAATTTGAATGATTTAATGTTAAAAGATTTAATAACGGAAACAGAAAGAATCTGAGAGACTGACGGTCACAGAAATGTAACAATGATCTGACTCTGACATCCGATGGAACACAGGTTTTAATACAACACATAAATTAGTCCCAGATACAATACAGGTGCAGGTGCAACTCATCGGGGAGTGACGATCAGAGAGGGCTCTGGAGATACAAAACACAATTCAGCATACAAAGCATAATAAAAAAAAGTTCTTACTAAATTCCAGGTAACGTTTGAAGAATTTATCCAGTGTGATCTGACACATTCTCTTGATGGACTGCACTTGAACAAAATCACCACATACAAAGACGCTCTCATGCTTTTTGGTCAAATTAAACTGAATTTTGGTCTGAATAAAGGAATACCACTACACGTATATACTGTAATAGGATTTGTTTTGGTACTTTAGGATTTGGTCCAAATAAGCAGCTGATCCCATTAACCGGATTCGACTGTATTCATGTCTGGAGAGCAGTATATCTCAGTACTGTCCATAGATGTAGACCAGTCATTATTTATTTATATGCATACCTTTACTCAATTTGGCAGTCTGGTCTGCTCAGTAAATGGAGCAGTTTGCTAGCTGAATTGCGGTTTGGGAATGCTGCTGTTCAGCCAAGTTTCCGTAATTACAGTTACCCACCTGTCCTTGTAGTACAAAGCAAACCTTCTTATTTCAGATTTTATTTATCACAGTTTATCACTTGTTTCATCTAAACTAAATACAGCTATGTCTGCATGTGCCTCCATACAGTGAATCACACTAAGGAATTGATGACAGGGATTGACTGACTGACACCCATGTTACAATAACCAGAACCAAGATTATATGTTTGCTTAGCATGAATGAATATAATAATAAAATATAGCTGCAAGCGACTATTACTTGTGTTTTAGCCAAAGAAGACCAAAATCAATTTTTGTTGGCATGACAGACGGTTGAGAATTTTGAATTACATGGCCCTATCAGTGAATCTGCATTGAGCATGAAGTAATATTTATTTTTAACGTTTTGTTTTGATAGTAAAAGTTCATGACAAAGATGTAAAATTGTTTAAAAGGTTTAAAAGCTGAAGTTCAACGATTTATGGTGCTTTACTGCCACCATGTGACTATTTTAGACACTGTAGAGGCCAATGTAACATTACATTCACTACAACATTGTTCAAAGGGATTTTTAGTGTTGCACAGCTTGACAAACTTTAATATGCATATACATTTACAACAACTTTCACAACAGAGTAGTCATATGCATATGTGACCAGAGTTTCGTGTTGATAATCTAAAGGACTTTTTGACTTATGCCAATTTAGCTTTGAAAACAGAAAAAAATTAAACACAGGTGTAATAACCTTTTCAATATTATACAGACTGACAAACTCAGATTTGAATTCAAATATTCAATGAGCATAATAATAATGTGGCTAGGTTGTTTTGTCGCTAGAACTAAGGGTTCCAGAATTCTGTTGTGATAGGTTTCAAAATAGCAATGAGCCAGAAAAGTTTTTGTTATTGTGGAGCTTGACAAACTGCGATCTGCATTTAGAATCCACATCAGAATAATCATGTCTATAAGTGAGCACAGTTTTGTGTTGATAATTAAAAAAGGTTTTAAGTTCAGGAATTTTATCTGTAAAATACAATACAGAAAAGCGATGCATTTTAGGTAATGACATGTATTTACAAAATTGTCACGGCAAAAGCAGTGCATTAAAAGGAACAACACCAGGTGACACTCACAATAAGATATACTTGATTTTCTGGTATAGCGCCTATCCCCCCCAAGGCAATTTTTTTCAAAACTGTTTCATCCTGATCGGTGACTGGTGAGACTGTCAAATAGCAGCCGAAATTTGATTGGCTGAAATCATAGCCTAAATTTTTATTTCTTCAGATGTCCTTTCAACATGACTTTTAGACTTTGTACTAAAAACATACCAACTTTTAGCTCAATCGAACTTACGGCTGCAGAGCAATTTGCTGTTAAATTTGGGTCTCATTTGTAGCACACCCTGGCCTAGAAGCAAACTCAGATGTGTCCTGAACATATCTTCAATAGATCAGTTAATTTTTCAATGCAGTCTTCTCGAGTTATTATTTTTAAAATTTAAAAAGATTGTTTTTAAGTTGTCGGTATGTGCTCATTTGCATAATCCATCCTACGAACATACAAATCCTAAAGTCTTTTTGATAATTATTGTTTTACAGCCTTTTTCTGAATTTTTTTAGTATTTTGACCATTTTTGCTAGTCAAGTTTTTTATTTTTTATTTTTTTTGGTGTCTTGTTTGAAACAGATGTTTTTTTATAATAAAGAGCCACTAGACTTAAGGCTTTTTGAATGAAACTTTATTTTAATTCTACTCTATACAATATTTTAATGATGATGCTTTCGGCTGCTCTTGTCATAGTCCGCATCATCAATTTATTTTATTTATTTTTTTATTGAGGAAAAACAGAGTATTTACATAAACAAACAATTTCACACGCCTTACTTATTTTATGCTGAATGCCCTTCCTGATGCAACCTTCCTATTTTACCCGAACATGGGACTAGCACTGCAATTTAGTAATTAATAATTGAAAATAGTGCATCTATGGGCTTGAGTGACACAGTGAAAAGTTGACTCATCACCGGGACGGCATTAATAATTTAGAGATCGCTTTTTTTATAAACAATAGCCATATTATTAAAATGAAAATGAGAACTAGACTGTAGACTGTTTTGGCAATTAACATTATTTAATAATCAAAAGTTAATTTCTAAAACATTCAGTCAATGTTACACAATTAAACAACCCTTTAATAGATTGGTGGAATCAGATGATTCAAGCCCTTGTTCAAGCCCATTTTTTGGTGGAACCAGACTAGATTCTTGACCCACTTATATATGTTTTTTATTTTGGGTTAGGTTATTCTCTTGCCTTATACTATACTGCATAACTATAAAGTTATTTTAGTTTTATCATTTCATATTTTTAGATTCACTACCTAAAACGACTTAAATCCGTGTTTTTCATTTGCTTCTGCATAAGTTTGGCAAAGTGATTGCAAAAAAAATCAGCTTTTTGGGTACAATACAATTATACAATAATTGTATTTTTATTTTGTTTCTATCTCTACAGTCGACTATGTAGCTTCAGTGCCCTGGCTATGGGATCCCTCTCAATATAGCCCAGGCTCCAATTCTCCTACCTGACCTATTGCCAAGAAATACATAAAAAGCACTTTGGGTGAGTTCTTCCATTTTCGGTCTAAATTTTGGTGAAACTTGTAATTTATATACTCCTCCACCTTTATTCGATTTTTCTGTCTGGTCTGCTTGGTAAACATAGCAGTTAGCTAGCTAAATTGTGGTGTTTGGAAAAGCATACTAACGCCAACCAAATGTAATAATAACAAATAGACTACCTTGGAAGAAGGGGAAGGAAAACGTCACAGAATGAGCAGGTATTATTTAATTCCGAAGTATTTCCACATAAGGGACCAGGCATGGAAAGAGTTACACTTGTCCATAGTTAGTTTTTCCAGTGAATGTATATTTAAGATCTGAGTGAACCACAGTCTCAGTCAGGATGTCTGATGAGAGGACCAAAGAGTCAGAATTCATGCCATTCATTCATACATTGTTATGTAAACCAATAGAACAATTGTTACAGCTGGTGGTCAAATATGTTGTCAATTAGGCTATTTAGCAGGTACAAAAGAGGGCATGTGTTGAATTAAATATTAAATATAAAATATACATTTATTTTGGTGCATGATTGTGTTTTGGCATTGCTTGACAATTGAAACATAGGTAGACATGTAGAGTTATGTAAACATAAAGTTATGCTATTGTATGTTAACGGAGGTGCATTTAGGATACATACCCACACAAATTGACTCCCATTTACTTTGGTTAAGTTCCTCACCCTAAGACCTCTCAGACTGACCAGGGAGGGCATGGTTTTTTATTGTTTTTATCATAGAGGGTATAAAAATCTAGTACAGCACAGCAGAAGCAGTTTAGAAATATTTCATTATATTATAGAAATAAGTCGTTATTTTTAAGTCACAGTTAATGAAACGTAAATGGGCTTTTTTAAGTTTATGTAGAGAAAGAAAAAGAATTGTAAGCAAACTGTTAAGCCTTTAAAACTTTTTAGTCAGTTAGAGCAAAGCTAACATTTATTAAACAGGTTTGCAAATTATTTAGCTGTTTTATGTATGATTTAAGTAATCAGAAGAAATGTCTGTGGTGAAATGCAGAGGAAGGCTGGAAAGCACAGTTGAATCGATTGTATATGACATTGCTCACATTGCATGTGAAATTCTCATGCTGCTGGGATAAAGTCAGGAAGTATTTTGGAAAATCTTGTCATCTTATACGGTCTACCACTACTTTAGGAAATACAACATGAAACATGAAGACAAAAAGGACCAGCCATACATTAACCAGCGAAAGGCCAGAAATCTGTAATCTTACAGGGTGCTTCAGTGCATACAGCATGGGTGACTTTTATCGGTGTCTATCTTTGCAAAAGAAATCTATCAGACAGTTAAAGTTTGTCTTTTTTAACAAAACAATGTTTTAGTTTTTTTTCTGCAGACATCCCAACAGCATGGTTTTAGTCTTGTATGTGTGTTTGACCTGTCTGCTTGCAGTTATTGAAAATGTATTTAGTTATGTGATATTCTAACTCCTACACCTTGATAAACTTTTGTTTCGATATTTGGGTCTTTTCTACAATGTTGCGCTTTCCATTTGGGTTTTTAATGCGCATGTGTCCGGAAAACCAATTACCGTTATTGGTTTGTTTGTTTGTTTTTGTCTGAAATGTCCAGTAAAAGTGGAGTCGGCACATGTTAGCCCACAGGCTATGAAGTTGTTAAAGGCATACAGATCCTTCTTCACTCTTTACGCTGTATGTTATAATTTTTTTTACAACTGACTGCAGATTTATTGCTTTTATCTTGTGAGTTATTCTGTAGTTGTGGAGTTTTAAGAGAAGGATCCTAGGAGACAGTCAGACACCCAGTGCTTCTACAGCTGCTTCCTGACATTTCTGCAAAATGTTGTGGAAAAGTTAATGCAGGCTAGATGGTTTCAATGGTTTAAAGCTTACCCAGTGGAAAAAAGTCTTTCCATAGACAATTAAGAGCGACTTTAAAACCAAACCCATTCTTTATTTCTAAATAAATGCCATAAGACTAAATAGAAACATGTACATTAAACAGCTACAGCTGCATGATTACAGCGGCTGAAATAAGTACTGTGAAGTACTGAAATAACGAATGTGACTAAATTTTTACAAAAATTGTGAATTATTTCTAAAGGTGCTAGTGACCTGAAATTGTCACCAGATGTCAGTAACAACACATCCAATTCACACATGCAAACTATATGTCCAGAAATCAAGTTACGGTATTTGTAATAATACGAAATGACAGAGGAAAAGGTGCAAAAAGCCAATGACACCAGCTGAAATATAACAGTATTTAAAAAGTATTCGTGACACTTAGTTCAAATTAATATCAGCTGGTTCGACTGATGGTCTATAAAAAAGTGTTTCATTTCAAAGGTGCCACGTGAGAATCATCTTATGATGGGTAAAAGTGCTTTCTCAAGACCTTCACAATCTTATTGTCCCCGCTAGATTTCAGACAGAGTGAAAATAGTTAACCCATCAGAAGTAATGTTTAAGAACCAAGGACCACTAGAGGAGAGCTATAGAAAGACCTGGAATTTAAAGAAAACAATTAAGAATTACAAAAATAATTTAGTAAACTGCCATGGACAATATGGACGCTTATGCGCAACTTGCCATTGCCAAGTTTGCTCAAAAACATTTTTGAACAGTTTGTACTTTTTTAATTTTGGCAAATTGTAGCCTGACCCAATGAGACCAAAATTTTGCTTGTTACTTGAATTATTTCTAAAGGTGCTAGTGACGTGAAATTGTCACCAGATGTCAATCAATGTACCTCAATCAATTACAAATTGATTGAGGCACAGAGTAATGTGTGCCACTATATCTGTTGACCAAATCAAATGCAAATTATACACACTACATTAGGTCAATAATCTTTTGAGTTCAGCTCATACAACAATTGTTGTATTTATATTTTTGTTCAGTGTATACTTAATATGTATTTATAATATAATAATATAACTTCAATAATAATTGATTGAGGTACAGAGTAATGTGTGCCACTCTGTTGACCAAATCAAATGCAGATTATGTTTTATCTTTCCTTAAGAAAATAAAGCTTGAGGGGTTGTAGTTCATTTGAAGGCAAATGCCCATCATTTGCGCAAATGTTTGCTTCTTCCGGCACATTCTCTTGCTTCCGTCTGCTTTCTTTGGGTGCCTGGCACTGCAGCTGGTAGATAATTGTGCATTTGACCAAATGTCTTGAAGGGGTGCGCAGTTTTGCAGATCTAGCTGTCGTGGTTTTGAGCCTCTGGCCAGGTGTTGTGTAACCCTCCTCTTTTTCATAACGCAATTTATCATCAACATAACCCTTCATGTTATTCATGTCTTCTGTTCCCACACAGGAACTGTCACCCACGCTCCTCACCCCATTTTGAGATGGCTGTGGATGTTTCCCACACATGCTTTCGCTCCAACACTCACAAGCTCTGTGCACACACACCAGTGTTAAGAGGCACACGTGAACACACAAACACAAACACACGCATACACTCACCCACACCAACACATTTGCACACATCCAAGCTCTCATGTTTATGGTGTAAAAATACCTCATCTTTTATTTTATCACTTCCTCTGACATTTTCACACTTTTCTCTGTTAAGAAATAAATCTGTGTAGATATATATTTTTTCTTTGTTAGAAGACCATGTGTGTAGGCCCAAAGTTTCTAAAATGTCAACTATTTAGCAAAGATCAGATCCTTTGTTGTGACAACCAAAAATTTATAGTTGGATCTAATTTGGGATCCACTTGTTTAACTTGCTCATAATTTAATACAATATTTGTAAACCTATAATGTAAGATATTTTGAGCATAATGCAATAAGTTATTACATTGTGTTGCATACACTTATAAATTAGTAAGAAAATATTTTCTGCTAATAACTGATGTATAATGTAATAAAACCACAGGATTACCATTTAAAAGTCAAAATAAACAAGAGATATCGATAGTTGTGTATTCTTTTACATTTTTGTGAACAAATCACATATATCTATTCAAGCATATTTGTATGTTTATGATGTCTGTGACAGACATTTATGATGTCTAAATGACAGTCATTTAAAAAGATTGTGAGTTGGTGTTATTACATTTTCAATTGAGTAACAATAATATAAAAAACCTTGAATTTATAATGTATTAACGATACAAAATGTCCAAATTAAGTACAGTCGAATCCGGTCAATTAGACCACCAATTAATCAGGCCAGTCGCTTATTCGAACCAAAAACCAAGTACAGAAACAATTCCTATTATATACGTGTAATTTTATTCGCTTATTCAGAGTAAAATTCCATTTAATCGGGCCAAAGAACATAAGAGTGGCTTTGTTTAAGAGAACGTGTCAGATCACACTTAAGTTCTTTATAAGTTGGAATGTAGTAAGAACTTTTTTAAATTATGCTTTGCATAGTGTATGGAACTGCATTCTGTAAATTCGGAACTGCTCTGCCGCTGGCCACGCCCCTCTCAGATCATCAGCCGACGTGGTACAACTGTATTGCATTTGGGCCAGACCATTGTTTCATTTATGTGACTGTGGGTCTCTTAGTTTCGTTTTGTTTCAGTTATGAAATCTTATTTAAATTAGTCTGTTTGCTGGTGTGTGTGTGTGTGTGTGTGTGTGTGTGTGTGTGTGTTAAGTCCTTAAACTACCATCACAGATTCCCAACATTTGGTACATAAACATTTTTTTTCTTTCAATGAACAAAGTTCGTCAGCAACAGTAGTTTTTGTTTGTTTGTCTGCTATGAGTGTATATCGCACAATAAAGGTTTAATAAAGATTTTGTATGTTATATAAATTATAACACGTCCTGTTTTAGAGCATGTTTCGATTAAGCGGATTTGACCATATTATTTTGGGTAGCATGGTGACTTATTGGATACCATTTTTGCCTCACTGCAAGAAGTTCCAGGTTTGATTCCTTTGTTGGCCCAGGGGCTTTTTGTGCGGAAGTTGCATATACTCGTCGTTTCCAAGTGGGTTTACTCTGGATACTTTTTCCCCAGAGCCCAAAAACTTGCCCTTGGTTGATTGGAGATGTGAAATTGTCCCGTAGATACATAGTTCCCTATAGCACTGGGGGTTGGAGAAAGGCCTGGAAACCTACTCTTAAAAAAATAGATAAAGTCAGAAAGCGCTCTACTGTCTAGCTAATAACTGGTTGCAAATGGAGGAACTGTGATGTTGTATGAGCCAATCTGGAGTGGCTTAAAAGCGTTAGACTGTATGACAGCATGTCATGAGGTGAGGTGAGAGTGACAGATTGCTTCAAGGTGGAGGTGGGACTGCATTAAATAAAAACTCACATTTTATTTGTCATTACACATATACAGACGTACAGTACAACGAATTCTTTATCTTTGCATGTCCCAACTTGTCTGGAAGTTACCCTGGAACTTACCCTGGAGCAGACAGGGTTAAGGGTCTTGCCCAAGGACCCAGCAGTGGCTGTGTAGCAGAGCCTAGATTTGTACCCCAACCTTTGGGTTCATAGCCCAACGCTCCACCCACAAAGTTACACTGTCAAGAATCAGTTCTGAGCTCCTTCTTGTTTGCCTTGGTGATGGACAGACTAGTGAAATAGGATTTGCAAATGTGATCGACAGTGAGAGCAGGGAGCAGAGCGAAGAGAACTTGGGGATGTAAATGTCTTCTTTGGCAAAGAGAGGAATGAAATTTCATTCTGTGAACAAAATATTTTTTTACTCCAAAATTAAACAAATGTTATGTATTAATTTGTGATTTAACTGTGCAAACAACAAGTCTAAAACAACTTTGTGTTTACTGTTTTGAATCGTAATTTGATGCAGCAACTTCTTTCCAGGTTATTAGCCAGCACCAATTTTGGCCTCAACAAGGCACATTCTTCTAGTTTCTTTAGGAAATGCACATGTAGATGTTGTTGTTGTTATTATTTTACAAATTATATTTTTCAAGCTCTAACTTATTCTCGGTTATTCTCGGGTTATTCTCGCTTTCTGCATCAGAGTTATCTGAGGCACATGAGTTTACAGATTGTGTTTTGTTTTGGCAAGTATTTTATCAAATAATTACAGCGACTTCTGATCAGGGCACGTCCCAACAGCTGTGGCGAAGCCATCTAACATCCTCACGCTTGTTCATGCCGTCCAAGTGTGGTGTGTTTTGCATGGTTCTACTTTCGTGCCGGCGGCACGGTGGCTGAGTGGTTATAGCACTGTCGCCTCACAGCAAGAAGTCCCGGATTCGATCCCCGGGTCGGGCTGGGGACTTTCTGTGCAGAGTTTGCATGTTCTCCCCGTGTCAGCGTGGGTTTCCTACGGGTACTCCGGTTTCCTCCCACAATCCAAAAACATGCACTAGGTTGATCAAAAATTTGTAAATTGTCCAGTAGTCACACACAAGATCCCTGTAGAGATACAGGGTTGGGGAAAGACCTGGCAACCTACCCCGTAAAAAATGTAATTGCCGAGATACTCTGAGGATCGGTAACGGGGTAAAAATCGAATCACTTTCCTGCCAGTTGCCTTGATCAGGCATTAGTTTTTATTTACCAGTGTTTTCCTGAACACTGTGTTTGGAATCATTTTAGTGCTGTTTATTCCCGAATTAACCCAGTTAAGTTCGTACGCTGTTGGTTGGAGCTGGGTGTCACTACGCCCTCTCGCACTCATCCTAGGGTACCCCATGGTAGGTCAAGCAAACAGCCATGCTGTCATATAGATGGATAGGTTCGTGCAATTTCCCGTTCCTGATGTTGCAACTTTAGAAGTGTGGCGGCTCTGCAGGTGTGCATCTCGTCTGAGTGGTTGCTACTATTTCCTAGTTTGTTCGCTCTGGTGAGTTACCTTTTCAGTATCTCACTGCTTCACTACTCTTTTGGGGGGAAAACCAATATCTCATCTTCATGTGTTGTGTAACTCAATCAAAACACCCAGAGGAAACCCATGCAGTCATGCCATTTGATAATTTAATGATTAATCTGATAATTTAATGATTTAAAATTGTATGTATTATATATACTAGATTCTGCTATACTCTTAATATTGTCTGTTATTAAATGCTTTTTTTGTTTTTCTTTTCTTTTAAGTGACTTAAGGACTACAAACTGGATGAGAAGAACTCAAAGTGGTCTTGGATGAAAGCAAATATACAGAATATTCATGAAAAAAAGACAGCTGATAGAGAGTGATTTGACAATTACACAAATCAAAACAACAAAAATACAAATTGTGGACATTTTTACTGAACTCATTAATTCATGTATGTATACACCATACATCTGAATGCAATCTTATAAACTGTACCCTGAATCACCCAGCTGCCATTAAGAACAAAATGGAACCCCATGAAACAACTGGACAAAAATGCAGTAAGGAGCCTCATGAGAGAAACCTTCTACAAAGGCAATGGGTATCTGAGTCCTCTGCAGGCGTAAAGACAACAATTTACACAGAAGCTGTTGGTGAGCCCCATTTAAGTGGAAAATCTCAGACATCTTCAGAAAGCCCGTTTTTTGCAGAGGTCTTACTAAGGTCTCATTTACCAAAATCATACTCTCAGCATCCCTTCCTGACTGGTACAAAGCCACAACCTAACGTGGAGCACCATGTTTGGTCTTTTCCAGGGCAACTACAGAATCTGCCAACTGATGATATGTTTTCTGTGCACTCGTGCTCCCATGGATCTTTTTCTCATCGGAAATCTCCAAGTTTACCTAGTGCTTTTGGCCATTATTCTCACTCAAGCTCTGAACCAAAAGAAGAGGGACAAAAAAAGGAACAAAAATCTAAAAAACCAGGAAAGTACATTTGTCAGTACTGTGCAAGGGCATGTGCTAAGCCCAGTGTACTTAAAAAACACATTCGTTCCCATACAGGGGAACGTCCCTATCCATGTGAGCCTTGTGGTTTCTCATTCAAAACCAAAAGTAATTTATATAAACACAGAAAGTCTCATGCCCATGCTATTAAAGCAGGACTTGTTCCATTTTCTGAGATTGCTGCTCGGCCTGATGTTGATCAAGCATCCTCTATTGGTGAAGCAGAGGTACACTCTGATGGAGATCAAAGTACTGACACAGATGAAGAAATTGCAGAAAGGGCAATGTACCTAGAAAAAAGTGGTTCAATACCCCAGATTTCATTTAAGTCAGACAAAAGCACATTAGACAATCGTGGAGAACCAGCATATGCAGACTCAGCCGAAGACATGACCATGGCAAATATAAAAGTGCCTATTTTAATTGTCCCAAAACAAGGACTGCCATCTACAGCCATAGAGTGTATGCCATTTACTGAAATTAAGCGGTCTCCTGTTGGTGGACATATTGCCAGAGGAGATGAGTCCCATACTATAAAGCAGAGACTTGCTTTGAGGATCACAGAGAAAAAAAGTCAGGACTCAGAACCATCTCAGAATCTGTTGAGTCCACACAGCAAAGGCAGTACAGATTCTGGTTATTTTTCTCGCTCAGAGAGTGCTGAACAGCAGATTAGTCCACCTAACACCAATGCAAAGTCATATGAGGAGATCATGTTTGGAAGATCTTGGTATTACAGACCTAGACACCCAATTGGAATGAATACTACTGCCATTTCCAACCTTCAAACCAAATCTTCCATGAGAGAACAAGAAAGTGGAAATATGTCAGAGGACCACATATTTGTTAAAGGCATTTCCATGAAATCAAAAGTGGTTATAGGTAGTGAAACAACACAGTACCCTAGAGGTTCTCTCCTAGAAGCTCCTTCTGATGCAGGGCCACTTATTAGAAGTAACTCAATGCCAACACCTTCCCTAACAAACCTTAATGTCCCATCATCTTTAAAAGGTAGTCTTTCTTTTGATGAGATGATGTCTCCAGATGATGTATTCTATCCAGGAGCATCTGGTCTAAGAAGGTTAAGAAGACAGGCAGCCTTTGAGCATGGAGAATCTGAGAGCTATGGCAAGACATTAGGTCCATTATCTAAAGTAGGGGAGAGAAGGCAGTTGATGTCTGAATTCAAAGGCTCTGTATCAGAGCTTGCTTGTACAGAAAATCGTACATCGTGTGGGGCATGTAGTACAAAAGTTACGATGTCTGAGATGACCACGAGAAAACGACGTAAAGAAAAGAGTGTAGGTGATGAAGAAGATTGCCTTGGGCAATTTGAAAGTGTTCCAAGTGGTTCATTTGAGACATTTGAGTACAATCCAAAACAGGGAAGTCAAGAATGTTCTAGAGCTACTCCCATAAGTAAAGGCTTAAGTGCTTACAGATCATCAGAAAGCTTTGATAAAGGTACTGCTATTGGCCAAGAAGAAGTGCTTAATCAAGATCCAGAGAGAAAAGCTGTAAATGTAATTTCTGTCATTCAGCATACTAACTTACTCAGCAGGCCAAACTCATTTGAAAAGTCAGAATCAATTGATAACCCTTTTTATCAACCAGAAAAGGTTTTCATTCAAATAACTGAACAATATGATTCAGAAAACATTTATAATGTGCAATGTGTGAGTCCAGATTCAATTCTAAAGTCCGAAAGCATGGAGCAACAGAGTGATAGTGAATTTCCATCTATTTCAAATAGTCAACAATGTCATATGTCCCACAAACTTGTAAGGCAGCCCAATATTCCTGAAATAAGAGTCACGGAAGAGCCTGATAAACCAGAAAAAGAATTTGAGGTACCCGCAAAAGAACCTGATAAACCTGTGGAGGAATTTCAATGGCCACAAAGAAGTGAGACCCTGTCCCAACTCCCAGCAGAAAAACTGCCACCAAAGAAAAAACGTCTCCGTCTTGCAGATATAGATCATTCTTCTGGAGAGTCAAGCTTTGAGTCCACTTGCACCAGTCTTTCAAGAAGCCCAAGTCAAGAAAGCAATCTGTCCCATAGCTCAAGCTTTTCAATGTCATTTGACAGAGAAGAAAGTCTAAAACCTGTGTCACCAACTAAGCAAGATGAATTTTGTAAGCAATCTGAGTTTTTAACTGTACCAGGGAGTGGTAATTCTCTCTCAATACCAGGCCATTATCAAAAGGAGATGCGGCGCTCTTCATCAGAACAAGCACCTTGTGCTTTACCAACTGAAGCACTAGACAATCGTAGCAAGTCATTTGACTATGGAAGTCTTTCACCCACATCAAGACAAGGTGAGGTATATGCTAGTGCATCGTCTATGAAGGAACGTAGACGTGGATATCTGGTAAGACAGGCATCTTTAAGCGTTTACCCTGAAGTTGTATCTCAAGAACAAGTCTCTGAGTTAAATATCAAGCAAGAGCTTACTGAGTCAAATGTTTTACCATATGTTTGGCAAGGTAATTTAAATTTACATAGCAAATCACGTTCTACCACTGGAGGTGACTTAGGATGGGCCAAACGAGTATCATATAACTTGCTTCAGCAGAGCATTAGCGAAGACAGCCAGTCAGAAGACTTTCAAAAGTCACCTCATTTACCAGGCCAACTCTCATCAGACAGTGAGGCATCGGTGCACGAGCACATGGGACAGGATACAATGCAACACTCCTCTCATCATAGTAACTTGGCATCCCCTGCTTTTTTGCCATTACAAACAATGGTTTGGCATCCCGAATCAACTCAAAACAAACAGCAACAAAATATGTTTCAGTTGCAAAAACAACATATCAGAATGCCTGTGCTAGAGAAATCGCTTGAACCTTTTCATCATATGCAAGCACAAAATGACTTGAAGAGTAACGGGGCAAGTCAAGAATATAAATACTTCTCAAAAGCATCCTCACACAATCCTAGCACTTGTTTGTCAAATGTTTTAACCTCAAATCCAGCTATCTTGCAGTCAGCCTTTACAACTCAGAATGTAAGTTCACCGCCATCACTCCCTGGAATGCTGGTTCCAGTTAGAATTCAAACTAATGTGCCATCATATGGTAGTGTTATGTACACAAGTGTTTCACAAATTATTGCAACTTATGCTCAAAGTACTAATTCATTTAGACTGATAAGCTCAAACAATACAACTACTCATTCACTTTCAGGCAATGCCTCAAATTACCCAATAATGCTAAATTTATCAAAAATACTGGGCCATCCTGAAGGACCTTCTCAATATTCACTGTGGAAAACTCCAGAGTCTTCCCCTGGAAGACTAAACACTGGAATACCATTGGCATTAACATCAGGAACTATTTTTACAACAGATGCTTCTTCCAATCTAGGAGGCAGTAAGAGAATGTTGTCCCCAGCCAGTAGTCTTGAGCACTTTATTGGAACAAAGCAACAAAAACGGGTCAAGGATGAGAAGATGTATGGTCAAATTGTAAAAGAGCTAAGTGCAGTTGAGCTGAATAATTCAAGTGCACCAAGTGATAGTGACACATCAGCACAGCCTAATTTTATAAATGACTCTGAAGATCAAGAGACGATGTTTTCATCTTCACCAACTAATTATCTGGAAACCGTATTGTCTGCTAATCAATCTGCTTCTCGTTTACCTGATACATCATACAAAGACAGCTTTACCCCACCTTTACAAATTGTTCTAAATTCAACTAAAAGAGCAGAGTCTTTGGAGGAATTCAGTGTGGACAAATCAACCCCAGAAGAGAGCTCAAGCCCACAATCGGTGATTTCCTCAATTGATGCAAATGATGAATTAAAGACAACCAGCAGTAAGATACCAGTAAATATGCTGGTGCAACTTGCTGCCAGTCAAAGTACTCTTCTTCTCACTGATCTTGCAGATGTTGAACAGTTCTTTCAGTTCCCAAGTCTTCGGTCAACAACAACTGTCAGCTGGTGCTACCTAAATTATACTAAGCCAAACTATGCTCAGGCAACACCCTTATCTTCTGTGTATGGATCATGGAGTGTAAATTCCTTTAATCCCAACCCTCTTAGCCTCAGCACCAAGGCAACTCTGGCCTTACTTCGTTCAAAACAAAGGAAAAACACAGAAATGTATACAGTGGCTAATATGTATCAGCGGGGGACTGGAAAAGTTGTTTCATCTCTGTTGTGGAAACAGAAGTTTGAGCAGGTAATACATTTACTGGTGTTTATTAAATCTGTCTTCCAATTAAAATCAAATATACTAATTGATACACAATGTCCCCTACATTCACTATTTGACTGCACATAGTATGAACCTGATACATTTATTAATTTTAGCCTGATTTAATGTATTATTGGCGGCACGGTGGCTGAGTGGTTAGCACGGTCACCTCACAGCAAGAAGTCCCGGGTTCGATCCCCGGGTCGGGCTGGGGACTTTCTGTGCGGAAGTTTGCATGTTC
>JAOTRQ010000014.1:980178-1002609 GCA_028565875.1 Hoplisoma paleatum | reverse complement strand
TTTCATCAGTATTAAATATTGAGGATTTAAAACATGATTTGCTGCAACATAATTTAGTTGGTACACTTAAATTTTAAATTGGCTTGAGTTAATATTACTTGAAATGAAATGTTCTCTGCAACACAGTTAAATTAGTTTGGTGCACTTAAATTCTAAGTTTGTGTACGATTATATTACTTGAAACAACAAGTCATGTGAACTTGAAATAATAATTACTGTCTATTCAAAAATATAATTTTCTTCACTCACTAAAACAAGTTTGGTGCACTTGAGTTGCACTAGATTTTTTGAGTTCATGTAAAAAAAATCTGATTGCAGATTGATGACTTGTTTTTTTTTGTTGACGTTACCATGGATTTTTTACAGTGCTGGTGTGGTGTATACTGGGCTCAAAGCTCACGACTTAGATGGCGCAAGGCGTTGCATCAAGAACTTTGGTATGAGGCGGGCGGTGCCGGGGCGCCCTCGGTAAGAACGGAGACACAGAATGGCCAGAGGAGGTGACGTTGGCTGGGTCGGTATGAGATGATAATAAACCCAATAACCACTAGATTTGCAGCTAGATTTAAAGTTTCTGTTACAACTGAAAATTTATTGGTCATGCAAATAAGCCGCACCGCAGTTTTTTATGTTCGTAATTTTGGAAAAAAGTGCGGCTTATACCCAGGCCAATACGGTAGAAAACGATATATATTATCTTTCAGCTTTTTAATGAGTTTAACACATGAAGGTAAACACAAACTGTCATTCAAAAAACTACTGTAGTAAACTACTGGTTGTAATCAAAGATTTTAATATAAAAGCAGTTTCCTGGAAAAGCAGATGATTTGATTAGCAAAGATGTCCTGAGGCTCTCCAGTTTGTCAACTAGAAACTGGAAAGTTGTCATTAAAAAGTCGAATATAAATCAATTGCTGCATGGATCTTACCTGCGATGTCCCATAACTGGAGTCTTACTAACGTTTTCATGTCCCAGTTAAGCACTTTTAGGGAGATATCTGTTCCGACAGTGCATTTGTAATGCTCAGAGAAGAACTGATCTACGTATCGTTTAGTGATGCTGGTTTTTCCGACTTTTGGTTCCCCGATAACTAAAACTTTAAAAAAGTACTCCTTGAATTCAAAAACGGAGCTTCTAGCCATCCTGCTTTATTGCAGACTGTTAAAATAAGCAAAGAATTTACCACTTTCGTAAAGCACGTCCACTTTTTTTCTTCTTACACCTTTAACCAAAAAAGTCAAGGATAGATCAGTCAAGAAGGATGAAATGTAAGAGGTCAAAAATAACAAAAGGCAATAACCTTCTTGCACGAGTTATAAAACAAAACCAAAACGAAAAACTGTATAAAGCAGTCTGTCTTTCCTCCTATTGCACAATCACAGGAAAAGTCACAGAACCTGTAAAACATGTGGGCTGAGAAACATTATAGCTACGTATATAAGCCATAGATGTTTTGAAACTATACACACATCTAGCTCAATAAGTGTCCGCCATTTGGGGTTGGCTTGGTTTGCTAATGGGAATTGTTTATAGAGATTTAACAGCATTCCTACTGACACACAACAACAAAGGAAAAAGAGAAATCATACAAGACCTCGGGTAAACAAATGGTTATAAAACTTGGCATTTGTCCAAATTGAATAAATTACCAAACACTGTTCCAGTGGGTCTAAGAAAGAACTATGGTATGTGTGCAAACCAGTAGTGATTACACATGTGGCGGAAGTAGCAGAACAATGGAGACACATCTTTTCCTAAAGCCACGTTTAAGTTGCTTTCAACCCCAGAAACATGCTATAACCTAAATGAAACAGCCACTGGGATAAATGCTTGACCCATCCTGGCCATGTGCAGTCATTTATTAATAAATATGTGCAGATTCTTGACAAGGAGGGCCACTGATTTGACCAAGGAGTCAATAAGGCCGTCTATGTGAACTGAAGAGGGTGTCTGAGAGTACATCAGCATCTTAGAAGAACAGCACCATGATTGCAACTGCACACAAACAAGATGTAAAAGGCACACGTTGTAAATAATGGTAATTGTGATTTGATTAGGGATCTAATCACCAGCTCTACGTATTGCATTAGTCTCCATGAAAGCCATTCAGATTTGTCTCAAGTTGGTTGTAATCTCACAGCTGGACAACTGCAATCCTTAAATACAGACTGAAGCACATACCGCTGATGGTCTCTTTCTCAGCCAACCTAAACACTGCCACATCATCCCGGTGCTGCATTCTATCCACAAGCATAGTTTTAAAACAACAATGCTCACATACAAAGCCAAATAAGGTCCCAAGGTATCCTTAAGGTCTAATGGACTAATCTTTCTGCAACAAAGGTATCTTACTCGCTTTAATTCGCTCTATCAACATCTGTCTGACATAATTCTGCAGGTGCATTTCAAGCAGTTTAACTGTGTTTTCTCTGCACATAATCTCTTTGCCAAGTTCTTCACCAACTGTGTGGGGCGTTCCTGCTTTTACAATCCACAAGCTGGCATTGTAGGTTGCTTCTTGGGTAATAAAAACAGCAGAGTGGCAGGATTCCATTTTGTGGCATTATTTTAATAATTTGATTAAATTATCGCTTTTTCAGGGGATGTAATTATGTTTTCAAAATTAGCTGGCTTACTACTTCGTTCTGCTTGTACCTCGTATCACAGTTTGAGAACCACTGGTCTAAAGTAGAGTGATGTTCACTATGAAAGCACTTCTGGATAAGAGCCTGACCTACCTGTGCCCAGAGATACAATTTATTAACATATTTGACGCACAGAAAAATGAAACCAGAAACACAGAAACAAACTACACAATTCGGTTCTGTGTCAATTTCCCAGTAAAACATACCTAAAACATTGGTGCTATTGGAGCCTGTGCCTTACCTGCGATGTCCCATAACTGGAGCCTTATTAACGTCTTGATGTCCCAATTCAGCACCTTCGTGGCAAAGTCCACCCCCATTGTGAGCTTGTAATCTTTTCAGAAGAGTTTATAAACATATTGTTGAATGATGCTGTTCCTTCCTACTTTTGGCTCCCCAATCACTAAAACTTTAAACAAGTACTCCTGGCACGTGGAAACAGAAATAGTATTTCTGTCCATCTTGCTTAACAACGATAACTGTTAAAATGAGGAAAGGAGCACTTCCCTTTGCTTTCAACTTTTTTACATTTAGGAGTTATAAAGCGAATCCAAAGCAATAAACAGAATAAATGAAGTCTGTCTTTCCTCCTACCATACAAGGACCTGATATACTGGTTTTGCAAATATATGATGACGTTTCAAGCACGAGAATAGCAACCACTCGTCGTACATGCACGTTTGTCCTAGTCGTGGTTCCTCTGATTCAGTTCTTGGAACTAGGGTAGAAGTAATAATTTCTAGTATTAAATGGGAACATTTGGTGAATAAAATCACATTTAGAAATGGAGAAATGTTAGAAATGTTAGAAATCAAATTTCAAAAATCAAATCCTAAAACGATCAGACAACGTATGACCGGTCAAGTACTGCAATAAAGTCAAATCACATGATTTTGACATTTTTCTCACTTTGTTTACTTTGATGCTCTTTATCACATAATTAGATCTGGCGACTTTAGCCGAGGTTTCATAGGCGGTGTCACATTTATCAAGGTAACATAACATTACTAATGTTGTCGTGAGAACGTTTGCTCATAACATTAGGAGAACTTAATGCTACATAATGATAATGACAGTTACCTGTCATCTAGGAAGTCCCCCCCCCTTCCATTGCGTTGGCTAAATGGTGTCCGTACGGTGCACCAGTACGGCACACAAATTCGCACAGAGTAATGGTAAATAAACCCGGATAATAAAATAAAAAAATCATAAGGATTCATTTTCAAACCCAAAATATTATGATACGAAGTAGCAACCAGATAAATAAAATCGTATACAAGAAATGCACCAACATGAACATTTTCTCCAGATAATTTAATATTGGTATTTAAAATTGATATATATGACGGCGTATTAAAGCCACGTAATGTTTTATTTTTACTTTTCTCAGAGATTTAAGTTGGAATTACATATTTTACTCCAAACTTATAGTCATTACTGGCCACTAGTACAATGCTTACTAAATTGTTTACTAGTAAACTTGTGTTGTAAACAGGAAACAGGAAATACTCTATAAGGTAAACGGTCCTATTTTAGTTCTACCTTGTGTATCCTACCCGTCCTCACACACAGGGGCCAAACTTGGGAAGCACTAATAGTGTCCATCATTTCCCATTGATTTTTTTTTGGCTGCGTGAAGTCCTCAATCTGAGTACTTTCAATGCACTGAGTTTTATTGTATTTGTCACCTAAAATTCACATAATTTTCGTATTTTAAGCTTAAAAATAGTGCTCGAAGTGTTCAAGTGCACAATTTGAAACACACCGCAAATCCGCACTGAACCTACAATTAACGCACTGCAGCTTTAAGAGCGATTAATGAACACAAGAGTCGAGATCTAAATTGACTCTTCGATTCAGATTAAATTAAGGAGGCCTGGCAATCCAGAAGTACTGACAATAACAGAACGCAAAAACGTTTATCCTTCTTTAAAGCATTTAACTATTCCGCTAATGAAAGAAACCAAATACAGTTCCTATTCAAGTTCATATTAAAAGAGTCGATTCTTCAGACGCTTTGATTAAACTTACAATTTACATCTGAATGATTCATGAACCTCGTTCGGCTCATTCATAAACAATTCGATATTATAACACGTTTTCTGTTTAAAACATTCCGCTAATAATAGTGGGAAATGAAACCAGAAAGCGCAGGTGTTCATATCGGAAAAAGTCGATTCTTCGACTGATTTGGTTTAGTAACCAGTACATGAGTGATTCACACACTCGGCTCGGTACTACAGAGTAAAGCCTATATATGTAAACCTTTAGTTTCGACTGTATACTATGCATTATAGTGTGCAACTTGCAACATGTAAGTAATAATAATGATACTAACAACCACACAACGGTCAACCACTAACGGTTCATATCAGAATCTGCTCCTGAGAACTATCTTATCTGTGATAAATATATATTATGGTATTGTGTTGCCGTTTGGTTCTCCTTACCTGCGATGTCCCATAACTGGAGCCTTACTAACGTTTTGCTGTCCCAATTGATGACTTTCAGGGCGAAATCTACTCCGATAGTGGCTCTGTAGTGCTGGGAGAAGAGCTGATGGACGTATCGTTTAATGATGCTGGTCTTACCGACACCCAGCTCCCCGATCACTAAAACTTTAAACAAAAACTCTTTACACTCCGAAACAGAGCCTCCAGCCATCCTGATTTAATACACGAACTGTTAAAGAAATAACTGACCGTTCGAAAAGAGCTTCCCCTTCTGTATTTTAATTTAAAACGTTGTCATTCAACTAAATAAATATTGAGAAGTCAAGACCACAACCTTCCTGCACTCGGGACTGAGTCATGAAACAAACCAAACAAAAAAAACTGTAAAAAATATAGCCTGTATCTCCTCCTACAACAAAACCACCTGATAAGTCACAGGACCCGGAAAATATGAAGGTTGAGAAACTTCACGGCTTAATTCCAAATAGCTTCATATTTACTATCTTACGCAAACGTTCGCGGTTATGAAACAATTAAATATTCACCCTACTGAGTTCACTTTATATCAGAGTTACAACCGTTTAGGTTTGGCCTTGGCATGGTTTTAATTCTTTAAGCAAGAGATTTTTCTCGAGGGAATTTAATTTAGTTAATTTTGTAATTTAATTGCAATTAGAGATTCACAGGCATCAAAACATATATTCTATTATATTATAAGTATAATATTTGTCGAAAGACACGTTGTTAAATGTGTTATTACTAAAAATAACGTTCCCAAAATTAAACATGTTCAATTCAGATAGCTGGTGATACAGGTGATTAAATATAACTGTTACATTTAACAGTATATTATTATTGTTGTTGTTATTATTCTTATCTAAAACATTATTATTATCTGGCAAACTCTTTAGGTGTTTAGTGTATTCGCGCAGTGTGTTCCACCCTAAATAGGATTAAGCGGTGGATTAACTACATAATGGATGGATCTGTGGATTATTATTAATATTATTACTATTATTATTATTATTTCGTGGCACTGGCTAAGTAGATGGCAGCTTTGCCTCACGGCAAGAAGGTAGTTTGCATGTTCTCCACATGGGTTTCCATCCATAGTCAACATGCCGTCATTCAGTGCACAGCAGTGTAATTATTAATTGTAGTATTAAAAGTAGTTTATATGTATGAAGGTGTTCCTATAATAATTCAAACCAAAGCTTTAGAATTGTGTTACATTTTCACATTCTTAATTTTTAAGTGATTATTGAAGATTAATTAATTAATGGATGTAATCTAGTCAACATCATTAATATTAAGAGTAACGGGTTTTTGGGTCAATGGTGGTTAGTGAAAGTTTATATGTTCAAATTGTAAAATCAAGCATAAACATCAAAGTAACTTTAATAAGAAAGAGTTTTACCACGACCAAATTGTGTTTAGATGATCGACTGAAACTGCAGCTCTTGTAGGCTCTCTGTGACCAGTCTGCCGTGGTCAGTTTTTATGAAAGTGTTACAAGAAAGTAAGGAACAGTGGTAATCAAAGGTAAGCGAAGGCTGGTCCAACAGACACGCTCTTGTAGTGTAGTTCCAACTGCTGAAGAAGTCAGGAGAAGCTAGATCTGTTTTGGTATTAAAAGTTGGATCAAAACAATATTAATTTGTGATTGTAATGTTATGCCTGATCGATGTATGTAAGGGAAATGTCACACATTAGGATGAGATGTGTCTAAATCGTTAGCGTCTGCTAAATGTTTCTAAAAGCTGAAAAGGTAAGTTTATTGTTGACAGGCCTGTAAACCTGATCTTCACTATGACAAGAGAAAGAGGAAACTGGACTAATGTAGGCATTTAAGAACACAGATTTTTAATAAAAAAAATTTAATTTACAGAATGATTTGTCCTGGCAAAAAGAGGGAAAAATCCTATTGTCAGCTTTGATCATGTTGGCACGTAATATACCAATTCAGTACTTTACATTAAACAAATGACCATTTTCAAAAAACTTACACAAAAGATTTAAGAACAATTTGAGCTACTTAGTATGATACTTAATGTTAAATAATAGGTTTTAAAGTGGCATTCTAATAGAAGAAATTAGGAGCAAAATAAAACTAAACAACCTAGTTGCAGCTGTAAATTCATAAACGTACACAACAAGCACTTTAAAATGTTGTAGGTTACCACTAGAAGCGACTACTTATAAAGCTTAAAATTGTTAACAATTTAATTGCAAAGTTTACTCATGGTTTGAAAGAAATGATCTGAAATCATTTCAGACACATGTAGAATACATCCCTGTTTACCAAGACGTGTCTAAAACTTAGAAATCCTTCATATTCATTAGATATAAACATTTAGCAGAAATACAAAGACACCATCCGTGTGAGAAAAAAACAATAGATGGCTGAAAAGTATTACAAACATTTATACAAACATAAAAAATACTCAAGAAGAACAGTGAAACTGCTCTTGTTCTTGTAGCGACCTTGGCAGTACAAGGGCAAATAAATTCTCATTAAGACTAAAATACTACTTTAACTACTTGATTAAAAATACAATCTGCAAGTCCCCAAGCAAGTGTTAAAATTAACACTACACAGATTGCTATCTAAAATAATTCACAGGTGCACGAAATGACCTGCTTGTTGAAAAAGAAGTGAAACTACACAGACATTTATAAATCATAGGCATAATAATCATAAATGTTTCTTTTTTGTTGTATTTTCGGGCAGTATTTTGGATTGTACTGTCATAAGTTTTTGATTAGAATCTTAAAAGGAACTGTAATAAGACCAGCGTTCTACCCCAGAGACAAATCAGCAAATAAAAATGAGAACATTGTGTGTTGAAGGTACCGATCAATAACTTTATTATTACATTTTCCAGATTGCCTCAAGTGCTTTTCCTAATATTTTGCTAGATGAACGGACATGGTGAAATTGAAATGAAATTTCATAAATGTGTGAGATGTATAGTATTATCTTCTATTAAACCAATAAGACAGAAAAATGTCGATATTATATCTGACAGATTGTTTTTCATAAACAAAAATAGTATTGTCTTATTATAATTATTTTTTTAGCAAAATTAACAAATATCACAACTTGTTCCCTAAAGATATGTGCAAGAAGAAAAGCCCAACTTTGGACCAACCGCTATGGACTACTTGCACAATTATATGTACTTCTGCATTCTCCTTAGTGCTGCAGTGGCGTTTCCATTACACTCACAATGACAGAAGTATTTTTCTAACAATGTGCCGAACTGTTTACATTTCAGTAAAATAATGTTACATATTAGGTTAAAGAAATTAAATCCAAAAACACACTGAAATATAAACACAAATAACGTTGCTATACTTGTCTCCAAGTTTCCTGGTTTCTCTCCTATTATATAAGTATATAGTTGTTGGTGAACTACAGAATTGACACATTTATTTTTACATTTATATAAAATTTATGTGTTTATTATGTGTATTGTGATCCGAGTCTTCAACGTCAGAACTTTTACCAAAGTATTTTTTATTATTATTATTATTATAAGTTATAATTATTATTATTATAAGTATTTATGGGTAGCACTGTGCTTACAGTAGCAACACAAAAGTACTCTGAATATCGCTTGCTGTTTTTGGAAATGAGATATTGACGGAGACTCGTGTTGATCTAAAACATTTTCTTGTTTTGTTGGTGATCATTGTTGGGAAACGTATAAGCAGCGATACTTGAAAACAACTTGAAACTTGAAAACTTAGTGCAAGTAGTCCATTCAGAAACGAAAATCAGCACAATTTGGAAAATGCAATTAAAATAAAGATAATATATAAAGATAAAATAAAATGTTCTGTTTACTTTGACTTCTATTTGATTGAAGACGGGTTTGCAAAATATTACCAAAAACAGTTCAGACCAGGAAACATTAGGGCTATGGAAGGGCGAGATGTGATGGTACGAGGTACTAAAGCAACATCCAGTCTTTGAGTAATCAGTGATGTCTAGTGCTTCTCTAATTTGTCAAGAAATACATGAGGAAATGATTGAAATGTTTAAAAGTGAGGTACAGTGTACCTCAAAAAAGATTGGAAGATTATTTTTCCATCCACAGTAAAGCCATGAAACATCAGTAATATCAGTGTTTAAAAGATCAAAGGATAAAGACTAAACTTAATGTCCTTAACAGAGCCACTACTCAACAATAGTTGATATAACCACAAGGACAAGAGATTGGTTTATATCGTGCCCTTGGCAAAGGACATTTTTCAAGAAGAAAAGGGTGTAGTTACAGGACTCGTTCTTCCCCTAAAAGAGAATGTGTGGATAATAAAAAAATGGAAAATGCGACAACAATGATTTTTCTGAAATGTGTTGCAGGTTTGAAATACATGATTGATAATAAATAAAATGCATTCAACCTAATATCTGAAATTAATATTTTTTCCAATTTAATAAAAGTGTAAGATTTGTATTTTTTATTATTGTTTTTGTAGTAGTACACATGGTTAGTAAAATGTCTAGACCAGAGTTTAATTTCACGTTCAGACATGAATGCTTTGGATGAAAATAAATGTTTAGCTGAGGTATTCTTGCTAGTCTGTTACTATTTTTCAAAGAGACTATAATAATATCAAGCTAGTAGGAAATGTCCTGTACAACTATTATCATTAGCTAGAAAGTTAAGTCACCAAGACGATGGTAATGTTGTGCATTAAATACACTGACCTGTTAATAAAGACTCTGCCAAGCTGCCACTGCTGTGAAAGGCTAGGACAGTATTTTATCTTAATCCTAAAAAGCTTTGACTAAAGTATCTGCCAAGTGCCTAAATGTACATAGAAAGTAATCAACTGATCTGATTTGATGTCTTATTAGCCTTGACAAGAGTTGATAATTTTAGGCATTGTTAGCCACGGTTAGGTAGGACGTGCAAAAGGATCATTTGCTGGTTCACACCTTGGTGGAACTAATTGAAGAACAATTCAATCATTTAAAGAGAAAATTCCGTAATACAATGAAGTTATCAGGGTCCTTCAAAAAGTATCCTCACTTTTTTGAAATTCTAAAATAAATTTTACTTAAATGATGTTTTTGTGATGCATTTTTCCAGCATCATTTTTATTCATTTATTCTGTTCCTCATGTTACATATGTTTCTATTCATGGCTCTTGTAACACATGCCCAGTTTTTTGCCCATTCAGTTTACACAGACCCCTTTTTTCTGTTAATGAGGGTCCTTAAACTGTGTTTTAAGACCCCCACTGTCATTATCCCTTGCAGGAACTCCCAATAATATGTGCTAGAGCTTAGACTTTGGTGTTATACCGCTTCTAAACATCTGAACTTCCAAAAAGGTGGAAATCTATATACATATTTGCGGTTGTTTTATTTAAAGTGACCTAAATTACAGTTAGATTATATATTCTAAGCAATTGGGGGTCAAGGGCCCAACAGCAACAACCTGATGGTGAGGCTTATGAACCTCGATCTTTTGATTACTATCTGTGTAACCGATTACTAGTCCTCCCACCCTCATTATATTCAATAGACATACATATAATAGTGCGGAAATGTTTTGAAGAACGTGCAGACTTTAATTTAACCCATTTCGTTCCATTTCTTTCCATTTTCCATTTAACCAGCCTACATTTTCTGGTACTTTTTATTTCCAAAGGTTGTGAACTTGATTACAGCTTTTACAGCAATAGCATCAGGCTACACAGTCCATAAATATGGAGCCACAGTCTGAGTTAGTTTTTTTGTAGTCCTTGTTCATAAAGACAGGGAAACTCTAGACATTTATGCAGTGAACTGGAATTTGTTCTCTTAGTTTAATGTTAATCCATGTCTTGCCAGAGGATCTTGGCATTGATACAAGTGCAACTACATTTGAGAAGACATCCCAACCAGATATAAATTTTTTGCAATGTCTGTAATCTCTTCAAAAAGAAAAAAATGTAAGTCCCAAGAAAATTCCGAACATTTACGTAAATAAAAACTAGTGGGAGCCAGCCATGGTGTTGTGTGTCCTGAGCACCTGCTCTCACAGTGTAAATGAGCTCTGTTTTGGAGCGTAAGTCACGTCCCGGGAAGCGTTCGGTCTGTTATCAAAGGCGGGTGATCCGTGGATCGGGCCAACATGATGCGAGTCTCTGAAGGGTGAGGGTGGAGTGAGGAGATTGAGTTTGCTTTGGGCCAATACATCTTCTCCACCCATCTCTTCTTCATCCTCTTCTTGTACGGTGCTCTCATACATGAAGCCATGGATAAGATCGAGAGCTTCCATTTCAGAACCATGCTCAGACATCAACTCCCCCTGCAGCGGCAAGGGTAGCTGATTGTCCAGTGGGTTATAACCAGGGCTCATTGTGTTGCCCATCATCTCATCAAAAATGCTAACGTTAGAGCTTAAAGTTTCCACCTGGCCAATGTCGAGATGGCCAGCGTTGTAATCCGACAGATGAGCAGGTGTATAGGAGGCTGGCTCCCTCCTGTCCTGTGTCGCTCCATGTAGGTTGCCGTCGTCGCCCTCCTCGCTGACGTTGTAGAGGCCCTTGTTGGATTGAGACTCGCGGTCTGTGCGGTCTGTGTCAGGGGTGAAGTTGTATCCGGTTTGCTGGTCTTGCGAGGCGCTAGTTAAGGGTCGGATGACCGCCGTCTGACTCTGGCCGACTGCTTGCCTCCTCACATGCACAGACAGTCTGTGGAACACACTCGACCCCCTCCCCTGGGGCCGGGCACCTGATTCAGACCATGACACAGACTTTCCATTAGGACTATGAACGAGACAGAGACCCAGCATTAATCCCGCGGGGAAAGGGTCAACACAGACACACAGAACAACAGCACATCAGTACATCGGCAATAGCCCAGCACAGCATCCTTACTAATATTAAACATACAGTCATTTCTAAGGGTTAGTTCTTGTTGCATTAACTTTTAGTTGCAAGAAAAAGCCTGTGAACTCCTGAGAAATACCTGGAATGCCTAAGCAGGAAGTGCTGGATTTGTTTAAAGGACTATGTGAAGATACTGGGAGATGGTTTATTGGGAACGTAATGCCAATCAGTTGCTGAGTGTGCTGGATGTTTAGATATGGCTTTATTTCGCTGTTTCACTTTTAAACTTTTGTAAGAGTTGACAGAAATTATATCCATTATAATCGATCATTTCTCAACATAATGAAGTGGAGCATACATTAAGAGCAATTACAAGAAGTGCAAGTGAAAATTGGACCACCATCGTTTGGTCTTCCTTTTGCTAGCCAATACACCAAAAACATCCTGAGTGTCTTGTGTAATCAGATATAGCATGAACCTCTTCAGCTATTTGAGCAACAGTAGCTTATCTGTAGGAAGGTCTCACATGGGCCAGCCTTCGCTACCCTGTGTGCATCAGTGTGGCTTGGTGACTCGCCCATGATCTTGACCAATGACCACTGCAGGCTAGGAACACTTCACAAGAGCTGCAGTTTTGAAAGTACTCTCAGCCAGTCGTGTAGCCATCACAATTTGGGCCGTGTCAAACTTAAATATACGTCCTCACATTTGTCCATCTGAAGACATAATGTAACCCTATTACCTGGTACATCCCAAGCACTGAGAGTTTAGTATTTAAGAGATAAATATCCACTTCTACTGTTAGTTATAATGTTATGCCTGGTTGGTGTTTAAAGAAGGGACCAGCTACTAATTTTACATGCTTCCTGCCAAGACGGGGAAAATGGGGAAAAAAGCTTATATTGTAGATCAGGGGTCACCAACCTTTTTGAAACTGAGAGCTACTTTTTGGGTACCAACTAATGCGAAAGGCTTCCAGTTTGATACACACTTGTGACATCACAAATTTATAACCTTTAATAACATGTTACTATTAATAATTTATTATTATTTGTATATTGTAATTTTCTAATTGACACCAATGCTTTTTATGATTTTAAAAAAGAATATCGACAAAAAAATTAATGCAGCTCACTGGTAAGTGTCACTATAATGAGCTATTTTAAGGACAGGCCCGCGGGCGACTCATGAGGTCCTTTCGGGCGACCGCGGGCACCACGTTGGGGTTCCCCTGCTCTTGTCTATAAAGATTTGTTTACATGTCGTGAGTACAATTCCAAACCAAGTCTTAATTCACTACCGAATTGTAACATTGCAGATAACAATTTTAGGATCGTGTGCCGATAATTATAACGAATAAAATAGTCGGGCTACTGACGAAGGCCAATCAAAGAAACATGATCACATATTATGCATTTTATTAATAAGTAAAGAAATGCAGACGACACTTATTCATACTTTACTTGCCCCTGAAAGTTCCTACTTAATATAAGAGTTCTTCCACCCCTAGTTATCCCTCACGCCATTGCTCTTATTATAAATATGAAAAAATGCAGCCCACATTTTGTTGGTTTTGCTTGCTGGTTATCAGTAAAAGTGTAAATGTATTTGCACTGTGGCACTGACCGGATCTGGGGACTTAATCTGCCGGCTAATCAATTGGCCTTCAGACCTTCTTGCTGGAGGAACAGTCTGAAATGTGTGTGTGGCTTGTGTTAGCGTGTATGTCAGAGCTCGCCTGAGGGGAACGTGTGGTACAGTGGTGACGGGATTCGGCCTGGACTGACACTTTCTCTTTTGCCTGGTCACCTCTGTCACGGCTTTAAAGTCACCCAGGCAACAAGTAATGCTGATGCTGCATGCTGATCCGAGCTGATTAGTTGTGGTTATATGGTGGTCTTTAGGTACTCAGAACTGTGGGTTCTTTCTTTGCTTATGTGTGATGGATGCCGATCAAGCAAAAGTCAATAGTCAAAGTGTGGTTCCATTTCAAAAGGACTATGGCGACACTATTGCTGTCTAAGCCAGTTCCATTGATCTATATTCGCATGATACTAATAAATTCAAATTCAATTTTATTTGTCATTACACATATACAGATGTACAGCACAATGAAATGTTTCTCTTCGCATATAGATTCCTTTATATAGATACAATATATTATACAATAATATTGTCATTATTGTGATCATAAGGGCAACACCGTGGCTGAGTGGTTAGCACTGTCGCCTCACAGCAAGAAGTCCTGGGTTCGATCCCCAGGTACTAGGGAGTTTGCATGTTCTCACTGTGTCAGCGTGGGTTTCCTGCGGGTACTCCAGTTTCCTCCCACAGTCCCAAAACATGTACTAGGTTGATCGGAATTGTGAAATTGTCCAGTAGTCTTACAAGTTCCCAACACTTACTGGTGGTTGTCGTCAGGAAGGGCATCCGGACGGAAAACTCTGCTCCAAACATTAACGTCCTACCCTAACTGGGAAAACGGACGATAAACGAATAGATAGAGATAGAACATTATTTAATGTAGTCCTTATGAATGAACATGTGTCCAAAGGCAAATAAGATGAGCCTGTGATTAGTAAACGTGAAAAACACCGGTCACTATGTTGCCATACATACGTGTTTTATAGCACTGTTGGTCACAGCTATACGGCTATATGGCTTCTCCCATCCTTCACTTTAAACTCTCCTCCCAGTGGTCCTGCAATTACCAGCTGCACTCTCGTCTGTGCACGCTGTAATGTGGCTGACAGATGGAGCCTTGGGATCACGAGGCACCTATTACTCCTCGAGTAAGATTTGCTGCAAATTCAGAAGATTTTTCTTGAATGCAAATCTAATTCCAGCACATTTTTCCACTTATAACCAGAAATTTTAAATACCACGTTACAACGATAAATACAATTCGGAAAGATTTAAAGTTCCAGTGTCAGGAGACCAATGGTGATATGAATTTTGTATTCTAGTGACAACCAGGAAAAAATGATTTACTTTCTGTTGCTGGACCGGAAAGAAAGATATCCCAGCCATGAAGATCAAAATCTGCCTCCACGCAATGATGTTGGTAAGAATCTTCACTATTTGACACAAAAAAATTCTTCACAGTCTTCAAAATATGATTAAAGACCTTCATCACCTCTTTACTGAGCACTTAAGCAGAGAACCAGCATGCATTGTCTGAACTCTATTTATTCATAGGAACTGTTCTAAACAGGTTTCAGGAGATTTGTAACCTTGAACTGTCCATCAAGGCTCTATCTTCAGTTAAAAGCCTAGATTGATCTGGACCAGAAGTCTGGTTGTGTGATGATCGTGTGATTGTGTCTTCCAGACCCTCCGAGGAAACGAGTCGACTCGCCATTATTAACCAGACACAACAAGAGGAGACCGGAACGTAAATCTATGGAGGTTCTGAGTGTAACCGAGGGGGGATCCCCTGTTCCTGTACGGCGAGCCATTGACCTTAGTCAGCATGGACAGAGGTAACAGGGTCATGGTCGAGTATCCACATACCAAAGTGAACAATGCTGATTATCTGTACATCACAAAGTTGTGTGATGTTTGTTGGTGAAATATATTAAGCAACATTGAGGGATCTGACATGGGCTACATGTTAAGAGCATTTCTAGACGTGCAGTTTTGGTAGGGTGGTCTGCAGTGGTCAGAATCTATCAAAGTGGTCCAAAGGAGGAACAGTGGTAAACCAGGGCAGGGTCATGGTTGGCCAAAGTTCTTTGATGCATGTGTGTTCTGTCATTCTGTTCTAACTTTGATTTCAAACATTTACCAAAAATGCACAGCATTAGATTGGGGGGGGGGTATGACCATGACCCTGTCCTGTGGCACATGTGAATCAATGACCTGAGATGTTTTTTCATGCTAAAGTCATAGAATGTACTGGTAACCTCCTGATCTTCATCATGGCGGATCACACCTGGCTTGACACCATGGGGGTCATACATGCAGGTTGCAGAACCACATGAAGCCTAAATGACAGTGTGGAGGAGAAACCCGAGTTCTGATTGGCTAAATAGTTTTATTATAACAGCAGAGACCGAGATGAACTTCAGTGTACTTAGGAGGAAATGCTGGGTAATTGGAGTTCTTTAGTTTTTCGGCCACATTTCGGGAGACGTCATCACCCAGCAGCTCTATGCACCACATCAAAGGCATCTTATCTGTTTCAGCCTTTCATGTTTCTGTTTGATGTCTGGCATCTCTGGCCTCTGCCGGAATCCAAACGTAAACCTAGATTTATTATGACTGCGCTGTTCCACTCACACAAACACTCGTGTTTGTTTACATCCGTTTCTCAGACGTGTTTGTGATTTAGACGAGATGTCATGTCTTTTCACTCTGACCTTCTGAAGCTTAGAGCTTTAGTTACACACACACACACACACACACACACACACTACAAAAGATACTTTTATTTGTATGAAATATCACGAAGAGTGTGGCCACTCTCACTATCTATATTTTGTGTCTGGAACAATGATGGAACGGATTCCAGACTAACCGTGGCGTCCATCTCAGAAGTGGATGGATGATTGTGAAAAGATTAGTGGAGGCTTTTTCTTTTCCCACCATGACTGCGAAAGCAAGTCAACGTCTCCAGAATGAACTGGAATGTTATCTCTCAAACCAGGTATCCAAAGGTATCCAACCAAATCAGGTATTGAGGTTGAATTGGATTTCACTCTAAATGAGGAGAGTCGCGACTAACACTAACCTCCTTAATGCACGGATCATCCTCATATACATCATGACCTCAAAGACATCATCGATCTGCCAGCCAGAGGTTTTAATTGCATCGTGTAGATTTTATTATCGTATTATCCATGATTGAAATACAAGCTAGTCGTCTGTACTGGCACTTATCCAGGGTGACGTTTTCCACGTGCTCCACCTAAGGGCCAATTTTCGCCGACATCCATTGATTCAGCCATTGAGTGGGTGATGGTCCAAATTTGATCTATATGGACATAGAGATATTTTATTAAGGTCGTTGAGTTTCTGTGTGCTCATTCAGTCAAAACTTCATTCATTTGGATTAGCAGGAGTCTTATTATTCTTATACTTTAAGAAAAGGTGCTAAAATGTGATATGATCCCGATGAACTGAATTTGCTAAACTTTGCTGATGTGTGGTGGGCAAATCAAACATGTCCATTCTCATTTTGACATATGTCAATAGCTTATTGATTTTCTCTCCCATTGTGTGTTATCCCTTTTGACTCCCCTGAATTGAATTCATGTTACTTCTAAAATATCAGTGTTTAATGATTGGTTAGTCTGAGCAGAAACCGCCAAGGGCTTGTGTACATGCTGACTGATTATTTATTTACGAAGTTTTCTCTCAAGACAGAACCCAGTCATCATCATTTGGTTCCTGAGAGAAACGAGAACAGCCGGTGTGATCCCAGATCTACAAATTAATTCATAATGAAATGAGAAATGTTCTGTTGCCATTTATGAAACAACAAGGCGAAGATTTAGCCATTGTAAAGTTCCTCTGGAGCAGTGAGAGAGAAAAAAGTCTTGCTTTGTTTATGATTGATTTCTGGTTCTCCCCTAAGCGGTGACCAGAGTAAATCAGTCATGCCCATTTTTGACTCTGTGCTGTCTGACTTATTACACAACCCCGAGTCTTGTGATGCATGCCACCCCTTAATAGCTAGGTTCTGTTAATGTCAGCATTTTAAGGAATATAATAATTTAAAAACGCATTCTTCTTTGCAGTGTCTTGACGTTAAGATCATACAAAGTTATGTAAATACCGGAATAATATTATTACTTTAGAAATTACCTTACATCATGTAATTCCGAGAGAATGAACGACTTTCCGTAAGATTGGGTTTAAGGAGTGAAAGTCTATTAACTTGACACGCTGCCCCTTGGTCCCATTATACTTGGATCATTACACTTCATCAGCGAGCTCTATGAGGGAAACTTGCTCAGATTTAATGATACTTATTTGAGCACAAAATACTTAGTTAAACTATTCTTGTTTGCTCTTTATGGAATTGATCACAAATCTTTTAGGCATTCGGATCCTAAATAGCTTTTAGAACCTTAATCTAACAATCATTTCTAACAATTAATCTTTGGTGGAAAAATATAGGGGGAAAACTATGATGTCTGAGGAAGCCATCTTAAATATTCAATTGGCGTTAAGAACAAAATCAGGATGAGAATACGGTCAGCTCTGCTTTGTGTTTATAGGGTGGGACATATCAGATAGGGACTCCACATGACTGAGCCCTTCTCTGCATAATATTTTAATATTTATATTCATTGGCTCAAGTGCTCTTCAATGCTCAAGTCAATCTTCTCTGCCCTGTTGTGATAGGTCACGGTCTATCAGTGGTGCTTCATCCTGTCTATCCACCAGTCCTCTCAGCAGTCCACGGGTATGTATTCAGTTTAAAGGGTGCGTCCCAAGTCAAGCCCAGAATTTCACTACATACGTTTACTCCTCTCCACTTGCATGTGCTTGGCAAGAATGTCTTTAGCTGGAAGTGGAGCCTAAAAGATTATTCTAGATAGAAGACTAGTCTTGTGCACTTTAGGAGACTGATGCCAAGTTCACGTTTCTTGACTGTGAAGTTCATATCACACTTCATGACTGATTACAATTGGATGGTTTCACACGACACAAGTCTGTCTAACCCCCAAACTACATTTTGTCATGTAAAGGCATGTGTGAAAGGACCAAGAATTGCATCCAAACACCCAAAGACATATATTTTTGACTCATTACAGTTTGGTTGCTATTAAGTGCTGGATGTCTAGTGACCTGCAGATTTTCTAATCCTGTTTGAATGATATTCAAACCACATGACAACTCATTCTGATGGTTTGACTTTTTCTAAATCCTCACAATAACACCAGCAGTGATTGTTTCTTTCAGTCTGCTTAATCCATTTTTATTTAATTAAGCTTTATTTGTTCAACCAGCATTTCATGGCCAAAAGTATGTGAATAACTGACCGCACTGTCTGAAAGACTGTTCCATAATTACATGCATTATGAGAGTTGTTCCAGAAAGTGTCTAGTATATGAGCAATTTGTTTACACTCATTAATGGATAGTCACTAAATCCTCCTAAAACAGTTAGCGGCTACTTTAAAATGAGGCGCACACTTTTGGCCGTGAACTATATTGATGTTCAACCTCAAATCTAAAATGCAAAAAAAATAAAATTTTCACATTTACTTTAAACTAGAGGCAGTATGAACCCGAGTTGTTTCATGACTAGTCTGGTAAACGTCATATTTATTAGTATATGTGTTTATTCCTGGATGTTAGTCCTGCATCACATAAAAAAAAAATTGAGACAGGGCTGATTAGCAATAACAATACATGGTCGAGTCACATTTTTATGATCATAGTTGTCGTGTGCAGCACAGATAACTTGCAGTTACTCTAAACGGACCTGGTAGTTTGTCATCATCTGGAGTCTGTATAGAATCTAACAGCTGTTGAAAGGGACGTGGATAGTATCCATAACCTGGACCTACATGGAGCCCAAACACAACTTATTTACACTTGTGGCGTTTATGAGAGTTTTATCCAAAGCAACTAACAATCTCAAAGTAAAAATGTAATCATGTAGTAATGTAGAAAAAGTCTATGAATAGCAAACGAATCAGTTCCAAATTGTCTGCAATGGAGGGAAAATGTCTCAACAACGTCATTTGTGGGGGGACTTGAACTTAGAGGGTGCAAGAACTGTGCAAAAAATGCAGCAATAGATGTATATTAACAAATGTGAAATATTTTGGGTTCATTGGAGAGGCATCGTATTTGCATTTCCATTCTATGCAGATTTGCGGTTGTACTTTTGTGTATTCTTGTTTTGTGTGTCTGGTTTTTTTTGCTGTCCACGTTCTTTCTGCCCTTTGGCTGTTCATGCTAATGGCATGTTTTTTTTTCTCTTTCTTTGTGCACTCCCTCGCTCCACGATGCTGCTTCGACTGTTGGGACGCGTGCTCACCTCGGACACGCGTGTGCCCGTGTATGTGTGTGTGTGTGTGTGTGTGTGTGCTGGCTGCTTCGATGCATGCGCTCTCCTAGCCCATGCGCCGCTTTTTTATACCTACGCCATCTCCTAACCTCGGCCCTCGACTCAACGGCACGTTACAACCCAACGCTGCACTTTTCAACAAAACCCAGACGCTCCCGGCTAAACCCAAAGCACCAGAAAAGCCCCTCCAGAGCACTCGATCCAACCCCCTCCCCGACACAACAGGCGCACCTAACAGTGCCAAGTCAGAGCCATCGACACCCTCCACACCGTGCCATTCAGTCCCCTCGTCCGTCATCGTACCCAGCAGCCCAAAGGTGCGCCGGCCGCCCCTGACTGTGCCCCCCAAGCTCTCGATGCCTCTGTCTCAGGCGCCGCCTTTCTCCCCTATCCGTCGTCATCACCTGCACCCACTGGCCAACACTGACCACAATGGCAAATGTATCCCCCCCGTACAGGTCACCCCTCATGGCTCTCCGCGCGCCAGCCCCCTGCCGACGCCCAAAGGAACACCCGTTCACACACCCAAGCACAGCCCGGCAGGCACGCCAAGCCACACGCCTCCTCCCAGCCCCTCCATTGGGGGCATGCCCTGGAGGACGAGACTCAACTCCATCAAGAACAACTTCCTCGGCTCGCCACGGTTTCACCGCAGGAAATTACAAGGTAACCATCGTGTTCACCCAAATATATCATCCTTCTAGAGAAATCCATTTTGGTTCGACTCTTTGACGCGACGGCACCAGTTTAAAAAGCAAGCGCTCTCCACATCCAAGTCTTGCTGTGGTTTGGTGGAGACTTTGAAGCACTTTCTGTGGTTGATATAACTATTTTGTGGAAACATCAGGTTTGATTCCCAGGTGAGCCATTCCGGGTCTCCCAATGTCTGTGTGGCTTTCTACAATTTTCTGTATAGCTTCTGTATTCAAAAGAACATCTTGACAAATAAATAGACAAAGACAGACATAGACAATGAGACACAGAAAGAAATATCCATATATGTATACACAGATTCCGTTAGTTGCACTGACAGACGTTAAATAATTAAGTATTGTATCCGTTATGTAATGTAAACGTGTAATGTCCATTTAGATATTAGTATTACTCTAAAATACTATGCAGGGGCACTTTTGCCTGCCACAGTCGTTATCGCGGTGTGTTGCTTCCCTATAAATCAGTTCTTTACGGCTAATCACAGGATTAATCTGCAGGATCAAAGCAGGTCAACATGCTGTTATCAGGTTTATCTTTGTTAGTGCGTTGTTATGATAACAAAAGCTCTGTAATCATCTCCCCTCACCCTAATGCTGTAATGGGACCTTGTGTTTTATCGCTACCCCTTTCACTTGGACTCTCCAGAGACCAGGACTGTTTACTTTCCTGCTCTGGTTGTTAAAACAGCTGTTTTTTAGTAAACGATTCGCTCCGGTTCATTAGCATCTGTGCGTGTTTTAGCGAGCATGTTTACTCGAGAATGATGGGTGAGCCGTCACGTTCAGCTTTAATTATTTCTGGAAATTGTTCACAAACAGAGCTGGTAAATCTGTTTGATTTCTGTTTGATCTACCTAAGGCCATATGCTGAGAGGAAAAGCTTAAGATGATGGATTCACCGTCTCCAGGACATTTATGTCAGACTCGCTTCTCGGGAATGCTCAAAGCGGCAACGTGCCAGCTCGTGTCGTGTAGGCAGGCCTGGGATGGGACATTGGCTGTTGTTAAATTTAAGCGGTCGAGTAAGTGGGAGTCATGCTTGAGCAAATCACTCTGACAGTGCAGTTACGAAGCAAGACTGGACAACTTAGTAAATTACTGCATGAGCCACGTGTGCAGGAAATGCAGCAGCGTCAGAACTTGTGTTTACAGGATTTATGATGCTTGACCAGTTGTTTTTGTTTTGTTTTTTGCAGTGCCCACGCAAGATGAAATGTCCAGCCTGACTCCGGATTCATCCCCAGAGTAAGTTCTAACATATTTCTCTCAAACTAGATTTTCACAATGACTTGAGCACCCCAGGAGGGTGTATACTCACCTGACTACCCAGATTTCAATGCTCTTAATAGTATAGATCTTTTACTTTGTATGAGTACAGTAAGTTTACTATCCAGCAGACTAGTGTAAGGTTCTTAAATACACTATACATGCCGGTGTAGAAGCATGGGCAAATCCACCAAGGCAAGAGTGGGTTTGAGTGACGTTGGTTGAACTGAAGGAAATGTACTGTGTTCAGACCCTATGCACACAAATGCCCCGACGCTCCTATCCACTCTTTATTTCCAAAATAACTGTTTTGAAAACAGTTGCAAGTATGTGAGAGAAATGAAAATAAAAATCGTAATAAAACTTTAAACTATTTTTGCATTAGTTAGTCATTTTAACGCATTAGTAATTTAGCATTGGCGGCACGGTGGCTGAGTGGTTAGCACTGTCGCCTCACAGCGAGAAGTCCCGGGTTCGATCCCCGGGTCGGGCTG
>JAOTRQ010000014.1:957418-968921 GCA_028565875.1 Hoplisoma paleatum | reverse complement strand
TTCTTTTTTTTTTTTTTTTTCTTTTTTTTTTTTTTTTGGGGGGGGGGGGTACAATAAACATGCTGAATAGAGAGTCTGCTTGACTCTGACTGGGTGGATTGCCTATCATCTCAATCTCACGCCACTCACAATGACTTTTAACCTGTTTGTTTGCTTTTTGTGCATGCCTTTCTCAGTGCCGTATTCTTTGGTAGTAAAAAATAGAATCATGAATCTATCTTAAGAATCTCAGATTGTGCTGATAATAATAATTTGTCAAGTATTATTTTGAATCACAGGATTCTCTTGATGCAAATTTTTGCACAACCGGGGGTGTTTTTGATATATTTTATGTCTGAAATCCTGCAGTAACCCTGTCTGTTTCTAGACTGTTTCTTATACTTGGATGCGAAACAGAAGTAGCATGTCCAGGCAAAACCTGGACTACTTAGCAGAATAATAGACTAGCCAGTTTGAAACCAAAAACCTGGCAGGTCTACAATTTAGAGTCATTTCACATCCACTGAATTCGTTCATTTATTTGTTTTCAAATATTTATATACAGTCCATAGTAGTGCCATAACTCCAGTGCCAATGTAGCCAACCAATCATTTCTATATGCAGATGTCCCATTGGCTGATTGCACTAATTCATTTAAAAGAGCAGAGTTTTATGATAAATATAGAACAGAACCCAGAAGTATGGAGTAGCAAAAGTGAACACTCAAAAAATATCAACCAAAGTAACGTCCAAATAAAATGATTATGGCCCCGGGATTAACTGCTTTCTGAGACTCCTGAAGCACAGTAGAGGAAAAAGTTAAACACTCAAGTCAGTGGCTGAATTCTGGAGTAACGACAACTGACCCTAAAACATTACCACTCTGTCTACTAATGGGTACAATGGGCTACCCCACTATTAAAGACATGTTGTTACAGCTCTGTCCCTGAAAACATAATACTTTACTTACTTTATTGCTTCATTACTAATATCACGTTGACAATGAAGCTGTATCACAGCTCTTGGACCACTTTTAGATTGAGCAGTGCTCCACGTGTAAGTTTTTTTTAACTTAGTTTCTGAGTTTTTATTTAGTTTAGGATACAATATTTTTCTTAAACAAATCTAGTAATGTCCAGTTCACCAACTGTAACTTTCTCTACTTCTACAGACCACCAATCTGCATGAGTATTTATCACAAAAGTGTAAAATATAATAATAATACAAATTACACTTGGGAAATACATTCTATAAAACATATATTTCATGTTGTTTACTCCTTTTACACTGTACTATATCATCTGTACTGTTGGGGCAGTATAGAGCGGTACATGCCTCAACATGTCTGCAGTAGAGCTAACATAAAGAAACCCACAGCCGCCTGAAATAAACATCAGTAATGCCAGTGTTACAAGAAATATGTTATAGCAATGTTACGACAATGACTATGAGAATTTAACATACTCGTGAGTTAAAATACATTTTACCAAACCTGTTTGTTTGAAGTGTTTAGATACATTTGGTCAATAGACCTGTTTTTATCTACATGGATGAAGGTTGAGGTCATTAATTTTCAAGCATATTGTATTTTTTGGATGAGTTTCGGTTATTTAAAGTGTAAAAACAACTGCCAAACTGCATGTAATAAATCTGTATTGGCCAATGTATCAGTTGAGACCCATTGTTTGGCTTCATGCTATGATTGAGAATGTGCACTTCTCAGTAGTTTACTCTAAAGTATATGGTCTATATTATATATGTGTGCACCTCCAAAATGTTCTAACTATGCGTCGAAACACAAGGAGTAGCAATGCAGAACACAATGGGAAACACTATAGCCACCAAAGCAACGGAATGTGTGCACTTATAGTTCAAGATTTCTCAGTCTGCATTAGATGTTTACGATGTATTGTTTTCGATCCAACATTTAAAAGCATTTGTTGTTTGATATCGATCAGCTAAAACCCAAACTCAGAAACACATCACCATTTTGTGTTCTGGTAGTAAATTACACAGAACTATAACTGAAATGACGGCATTGATGCAGAAATATAAATCAACTTTTCGTGTGGGTAAGTGTTTTTGTGCCCAGCAATGGACTCAAACCAAGTGAAGCAGTTCGATAAAATAGAATTGGCTTGATAACGTGTAGTCTTACAAATCATTAAAAAGCTTTATTCAATTGATACGCAATCTCTGCTTGACACAAGAAGACAAAAATAAAAAAATCCATTTCAGAGGAAGGTGTAGAGACAATAGGTACATTCAAAGAAAATGACCCCTTGAGTGTTTTCCAGAAAGCAATCAATACCCTGAAAGAGTCAATCACCTTATCTTTCGGACCGAATACCTGAGTCTGAAGTAAAGCGGAAGGCAGGGATTGATCTTGCTTTGTTTTTCTGTTTTGCTGCAGGTATGACATCATAGTGCTCAGCATTGCACTAGCTTATTTACTGTTCCTCGCCCTTTCGGTTCCTTTCAAAAAAGTATATATTATGGTACTGATACTATATAGTATACACACTATAGAAAGCCATTGCTTGATGTTGCATATGAATGAAGTTTTTATATTGTAAACACAATTGGTTATCTTTATGTTGGTTATCTTCTGGTTGGTTAAGTTTCCAGATATTTCTATTCTACCCAAATCCATGTAATCGCTTAAAATATTTTGTAAAAAATAAAAACAAAAAAAATTTCTCATCTGACACCCAAAAATAATTGACCAGTTGATAAGAACATTGTAAGATTGGCTGGTCAGCTCGTTTTCTGTACCTTCTATCCTTCTATTTGTACCGCCTTATTATTGGATTGGACCGTGGAGGTTGTTTTCGCAATATGATTGGCTGGTCGCAGCGTCAGTCAAAGTCGCTCCTCTTAAAAGCGGCTCGCGTCTCGGTCGGCAGTGGGTCTGGAGCGCTGACGGTTGAGAGCCGATCAGTAAAGGAACAAAAAGACGGAGCACAAACAAGTTTATTTCTCCAAATAAGAACGGATTTTATTAGCGAAACTTTTAATAAACATAACACAAGATGAGACACGCGTCGTCAGAGGACGAAACGGTAAAAAATAGCACACTGACAGTGAAAGACTTGTTTAAAATTTGCACAAACTGCGAGCGACTTAGTAAAAAGGTAAGAAGCCGGACACTTTGTTTAGGATAATATTTGTAAAGATGAATGCTTATGTCATGTGTCTTATTCATTCATTCATTCCGTCGTTGTTTAAGGTTGTCATTTCGGTTCAGGCTCTCATTAGCGAGCTTGTTTTTCACTATCGGGGTCTCTGCACTGCAGTTTTCTTTGTATGGACTTGTTTACCCTCCTTCACTCGAATCCCTGTAACACACGACCACAGTCTTCCACACTTTATTTGACTAATATTTATCATTGTCAATACACGCATATGTCGCGACCCAGTAGAATAATTCGTTTATTTATCATTTATTTGGTTCCTTTTATTGGAAGTCGAATTAAAACTCAAATGTCCTTCCACACTCGGTATGTGGAACCCTGGTCATGTTAACGATTATCCGGACACTTCCAGATCCTTCTAGGTCTTTCTCAGGAATATATATAAAACATAAAATTGTTAGGACAGACTTCGGTATTAAAAATACTTAATAAATCTTAAACAATAGACATACATAGTGATGCAAACAGGATTTTAAATGGCCAGCTGCCCCCATATTGTTATTTATAAAAGGTCTAGACTATTAAAATCATTAGTACGTTTTGCTTAAAGTGACAAATTAAACAATTTCAGTTCTAATTAAATAAACATAATTTATAATGCATACTAAAATACGCATCTTTTTGACTTTGAGCCCCCCTTTAATGCTTTATTAAACCAGTCGTTATTAACGAATGAATTAAGTCATTATTACCTGAGCGATATTTTTATTTAATGAATGCATAAAAACATTTTTCTATGCAAATATGCCAGAGAAATGGGGATTTTTTTTTATTATTTGTGAAAGCCGTATCAACCCATACTTTCTATTATTTTGTTTTACCAATTGAACTCCTATCCTAATCATGGTTGCAGATGGACACTCGGTTGATACACTAAACACCTGAACAGGTCGCCAGTCTGTTCCAGGGGGAAAACGTCTAATATAACTTTGGACAGGTCCAAGTAGTTGTGTAGGGTTTATTTTTATATATTTATCTGTGTGAAAATTAAACGAGAGATTTTGATTAAGATTTGCGTGTTTCTACCATGTTGACCGGTTGTTTCAGAATTACAACAGATGACGAACTCTGATTTAATTCCATCTTAGCTTAGAGCATAATGTAATATATTACATACATAATATATTTTAAAAATGTTTATTCAAAGCTCAGGTGCACAACGTGTGTTATGAAATAAATCCTAGCTTGATCTTTACCTAATAAATGACGTGAACCGTGGTATAAATGCTTTATTACTAAATAATAGAATGCTAAATAAGCAGGTGGAATCAGCTGTGCTGGTTGGTTATTTATTTTTTATTCTGTGTGCTATTGGATGAATAAGAATCGGATGACTGTCGGATCAGAATGTTGTTGCAACAAAAACACCTTGCAATTCATTAGCCTGCAGACAAATTCAGTTTGCTTGAAGTTGTTTACTTGGTGACCGTGATCTTGTTTAATCTGGTTTCTTTGTTCATGACTACAAAGCCACTTGGTAATTCAGATCTGTTTGAGATCTGTTTCGGGTGTGTTTTTGGTTCATGACATTAAAAAAATGTTCCGGTGACTTCAACAGCTCATCGAAATGCGCTTTTCATTTTCGAACAACTTTTGTCGCTCTCAGTGCCAATGGGGGTGGGGATAGGCTAGATTTGGTTTGAGGAAGGAGGTTTTCAAGGTTTCTTTAGGCACACATCCAGAATCACTTTACTAGATTTTGTAAAGACTAAACCGCTGTGCCAGTTAGTGTTTCTCCCAGGGGCATGTTTGCAAAATGCCTAATTAATAGGATCTGTTATTGCAGGACATGGGCGTGCGAATACCCAGACCTCTTGGAAACGGACCAAGTGTATTCATCCCAGAGAAAGAGGTAAGCAATTATTTTTTTGGTTTGGCTGGTCAATAGTTCAATTCATTCTGTTACAGTGATCTTGGCTATCCAAGATTTATCAGTATCAGCCCAGTAAGGTATCAGCCCACTTGTGTGTTTATGTCTGGTTTAAAAGCATGCTTTTTATTTATCGATTTGTTTTTAATTCTGCTCAGTACGACATTTCTACCACATGATAATGATTCTTACACTTTATTGGAGTTCTGTACATACAAATCTCCCTTTTTCCTGTGCTTTCTTAATGCTCTTATGTAACCATCAAGCCGCTGTAATGGCTTTGCAGAGTTTTTGTAATACAAAGCCATTCTAGCTCAAGCAGAACATCTGTTCGTTTTGTTCCAGATTCTTAAAGTCAGCAAACTGGATACCAGAACGCAGTCCATATTCGAAGATGCTTTTTCTCTCGGCCGTCTAGACAACATTTGTCTGGTGATGGGCTTCCATCCTCAGTACCTCGACTGCTTCCTGAGGACGCAGCATTACCTGCTTCAGATGGACGGACCTCTATCACGGCACTACAGGCATTACATAGGAATAATGGTAAGAGTACTTTCTTAAATCAACGCGATCACAGATTAACATCGGACAGAAAGGCTAGTGGAACATGTCTAAACGTGTCCTTTCATGCATCCTATCCAGGCTGCAGCCAGGCACCAGTGCTCGTACCTGGTCAATCTGCACGTGAACGACTTTCTGCAAGTCGGCGGAGACCCAAAGTGGCTGAACGGGCTAGAAGGAGCACCACAAAAACTGCGAGCCCTGGGAGAGCTCAACAAGATCTTGGCTCACAGGCCATGGCTGCTCACAAAAACACATATCGAGGTATGACATTACAATCACCAACCACCACTACAAAAAAGTGCTCAAGCTTTCTCTTCCACTCACACTAGTTTCGCAACAAGAATGACCTCAGTGTGAACATTTGATGGCCACTGTGGTTCTTTAAAAGGGCTGAGTACAGCACATGTGAGCAGCTATAATCACGTAACCCAGCATAGCTGGGTTATTTCACTTTTTTGACTGGTTTATATGATTTTATGTTCAATCATGTTGATGTCTTTTAAATGTATTAGAAAAACATTAAAGGAATGTTTTGGAAACTTTGATATCAACTTTCATAAACCATAAGGGAATATTTCAGTTTATAGCCTTTAAAGTTTAGCATCCTCTTTTTAAAGGTTTTGGTAGATAAAACACCAATCCAGACCAGATCCATCAGAATTGTTATTACCAGCTAATCAAACAGCAGTGTAGTCTCTCCCATTGCATTAGGGAAATAAATCAGTGCAGAGAGACATGAAATGCACTCATTTTGGGTCATGGAGATTTTGAAAAACTATAATAATGATACAATAATTTTCCAGATGTTCTTAAGTGAAAAGAAAACAGAAAACTGGATTTTTTTTCCATGACGTAATGCCATCTGATGAACTTGATTTGGCAGAATCTACTGAAGGCAGAGGAGCACAGCTGGTCTTTAACCGAGCTGATCCACGCCGTGGTGCTGCTCACACACTACCATTCGTTGGCGTCGTTCACCTTCGGCTGCGGGATCACACCAGACATCCAAGCAGAAGGCGGACACACTTTCAGACCCCCCTCACTCAGCGGCTACTGCGTGTGCGATATCGCCAACGGAAACGGTTCTCTGGATGACATGGTGAGAAATCACCAGGTGAGAGCAAGCGCTCTGTTGTAAGCATACACACGGCCTGACGACATTACGAGCGCACTGACTTATCCAAGATCTTTGTGCGTCTGTGTTTTTGAAGGACACCGAGGAGGTGGGCGAAGTTGAAGTGCTGATGGAGAGAATGAAGCAGCTGCAGGAATGCCGGGATGAAGAAGAGGCCAGTCAGGAGGAGATGACCACACGCTTTGAAAGGGAGAAGACTGAGAGCATGCTTGTAGCCACAGCAGGTATGTAATATTAATTAGTGCATGTTTTTCTTTTGCTTATGCTTCCAGTTTAGTATAGCCTGGACCACACAAGAATGACACTAAATCAGCGATGCTGATCAAAAAGGGCAATAAGCTATTTTTAAAACAGGAAATTAATTACACTAAACGCCCACGACTTTTGAAATGCATTGCATTTAAGTCAGTAACAGTTCTAGAAGGTCAAAGATGTTACCCCTGTATGTACCGTAATTCATGCAAGCGTATTTTCTTTGGTATAAGCTACCTACCAGTAGAAATAGCAGAGGTTTCTGTGAATTGTTAATTATTCAGAATGTAAGAAAACATCTGCGCACTAAGGCTGTGACTTGACTGTATTTCCTGAAGTTCCTCTGCATTTGCTAGTTGAATATCAGAAGTGAAAGCATGCAAATAAAAAGGCAAAAAAGAAAATAATAGCATTCAGACTATTTTGCATTCATACCCATAGAAGACGAGGATTGCTTGCCAACTCGAAATGTCTCGAGGCGCTTCGAGGACCCCAGCTATGGCTACCAAGACTTTTCCAGACGAGGAGAACATGTTCCCACGTTCAGAGTGCAGGTGAGTCAGAACGTCTCCATCAGTTCAGTCCAGCGCTATTATTTTTATAACACGTAAAGTGAACTGATCTCAATTCTCCGCGTCGTTGTCAGGACTATAGCTGGGAGGACCACGGCTACTCTCTGGTGAACCGGCTGTATCCAGACGTGGGCCAGCTGCTGGACGAAAAGTTTCAGATCGCATACAATCTGACCTACAACACCATGGCCACGCACGAGGGCGTGGACACTTCCATGCTCCGGCGAGCCATCTGGAATTACATTCACTGCATGTTCGGCATCAGGTCAGCAGCCAGTCTATGTTATGCTGGGTATAAGTGGGAAGCTCACTGTGAGAATTCTGACAATGTGTGTGTCTGTGCGAATGTCTTGGCAGGTATGACGATTATGATTATGGAGAGATCAACGAGCTGCTGGACCGAAGCTTTAAAGTTTATATCAAGACCATGGTGTGCAGTCCCGAGAAAACAACAAAGAGGATGTATGAGAGTTTCTGGAGGCATTTTCAGCACTCTGAAAAGGTGAGGGTTACATATCACAAGAGCTTCAGTCTATTCCTCTGGTGACTAATCATGGCCGTATACAGAGGTAACAAGTTCTACAAAGATTGATGGATTGGAGGGGTAGCTGGATGGGTGGTTGGATGGGAGGCTAGATTGATGCTTAGTTGAGTGAATAGCTGGCTAGCTGGGTGTGTGTTTGGGTGGCTGAATTGACTGAATGGGTGGCTAGCTGGATGTGTGGTGGGATGGTTAGATTGCTGATTGGTTGGATTGAATGGCCTTCACTCAGTAGTAGCCACTTAGCTAACCTGTCGGCATTTGCTAATGGACCACAATGCTGTTTGACTCTACTGTTTTAATACAACTACTGACAGTCGTTTCTTGTCTGTGTCCCTCAGGTCCATGTTAATTTGCTTCTTATGGAAGCGCGAATGCAAGCAGAACTGCTCTACGCTCTAAGAGCCATCACTCGCTACATGACATGAAGTGCTATGACTAGTTTTCGTAGTCTTTTTTTACTGTCCTTGTTGTTGCTTTTTTGTGGGACACTTTGATAAAAAGAGAAAACGACAAAAAAACGATAAATCGGAATTGTCGGAGCTGACACGGGATCAATCAAGAAGTCCTCCGACCCTATCAGACAGGACGGGGGAAAAAAAGAAAACGTCTGTTCAGCAGGCCTGAAGTTGCCAAAGCCCACCAGCAGGGGGCATTTCTGCAAACCTTATAGCCTGAGAACTGCGAGCTTTTTAAAGGGAGTCAGCCCTCCCTGTCGTGTCAGTCCCCATTCCAAGGACTCAACATTACGGGTGCAGACGCCGTGCACTACCACACCTTTCCAACCCTCGCCAACTATTCGTCTCATCGACATCGTAGCGGTGAACGAGCTCGCACGAGAGCATTAATGAAGCTACATAAAAACAGTGTGTGTGTGTGTGTGTACCTGTTCACGCTCAGCACTGAAGCGCAACACAAGAGGTGCTGTCCGTTATTGCTGCTTCACCCCACACCCAAACCATTACTCGTTTATATAAGCTAACGTATCAGAGGGGAGGTAACCCAGCGAGACGTGAAACATGTGAGTGAATGAATGGATGAATGCATGAGAGAATGTTCAAGAGTGTGAAATGAAGAGAGAGATTCAACAGAAAAAAAGCTGTCTGAGCCCTGTTTCGGTTTACTGTACGTTACCACTTCACTTACCGACGTGTGTTATGGAGATTCTATATACGAAAAAAAGCTTTTTGGTATTTCAGGTATAGAATTTCAAGGCACTTTTTCTGAGACATCAAAATATGCTTCAGTCCTGATGTAGCCGTTTTAAGTTTGTGACCGTTTCCTAAATCTAGAAGTCTTTTATTGTGCGCGCACGTCTGTGTTTGATTTTAAATATATTAAGCATTTTAAGTCTTCCTACTGTGACGTGCTTCCTGTTGCTCTGATCTTTCCCCCAAACCCCCTTCGACCCATCTTTCCTCTACACGGTCATCTTACTTCAATGTTTTTTCTGTTTGTATTGTCAACATAAGTATTGTCAATCTGATAAAATACCTCTCAATATGTATCCTTAAGTATCTATATCCAGATAACCTGGCACCGACTACGAGCCAGGCTTCAACACTGCTCGTTTTTTTTTTCTTTCTTATTTCTTAGTTTGAAAAAAACAATCGTTTCTCATTTTCGAGCAGCTCTTCGGTATAGATTAAGCCCGAGTCTGTGTGTTAAACCCGACCAGGGCTTCTCTGCTATGTGTTTACTAAAACTAATCAAGAAGGTTTCATGTTTCTGTTTTAAGGGCGGAGAATTTGATAAGGAAGAAATAACGGAGGGATGGTACTTTTTCATTCAGAAAAGGATTTTAAGCTGTTTTTTTATAAATTAGACTGTCATACTGACACTTTTATAAGAAAATATTTGACAAAAAAGTAAACAAATAAATAATAAAATGTTTAATCACTTTGTATCTTTTTTTGCTGAGTTTTCTGATAATGCTATCAGAGTGGTCCTCAACTTTTTTTGCACCAGTATAAATTCTGAATTGTCAATGCTCCCACCTAGTGGTGATTGGAGGCAAGAAAACTGGATGAGTATTTCTCTTAGCGACCTCTTATAAGCTCTAACAATTATTATAGTAAGTGACTAAATGTACATCATCGGGGGAGCCGGTGGCAGAACCAGTTTGACTTGTATAAGAGTCGATAGGTCATGATTGAAGTCCTCTCGAGCAATCCTTAACTTTTCTGCGGGTGCCATGTCTAGTGCTGCCCACCGTGCCAGGCATGTGTGCTCACTGCTACCCCCTAGTGTATGTAAATGTTTGTCTCATTGCACAGATTAAGTTTATTGTGGAGGATGAATAATTCCAAAGCAGTTAAAAGTATTGGTTAAAAATTACTAAACACTTCAGGCAGCCTCTGTCAGACATGCTTACCCTGGTCTGCAACATGGTGCAGGAAGAAACCAGATTTGAGATTCAAACCCAAGTCCCTGGGACGTACTGTAACATTAGACCATCAGCATTTCCTCCAACCTCCGTGGCTTAATCAATTCAATGAACAGAACCGCTAGTCCACTAGTTCACCTGCTAGTAAGATTCCAATCTACTTTGTCCACAGTCACACGTGCAGTTTGTTTATCTTATCATACATCTACCGGTAGTAACCAATCCTGGAACTAAATACGCATTGCCAGGTTTGACACCCAAGTCCAGAACTGCTCACCCAGGCATTGCAATGATTTTCTTTCCTAGCCCTAGAAAGGTTTAAACTAAATCACCTTGTTACTTTGATTTGGGACATTTTGTGTCACGTGTTTCTTTAGTTAAATGTTTCTCATATTCATATATACTTGCAATGTCAAAATAACCCTACCACGCTATACCTGATTATTATCACTAATATATGACTATTATTAATCCTGATTGTATTGTGTTGACAGATCTGTAGTCTGGTACAGTGAAGTGTTCTTGTTAAGCTAAGTGGATTCAGTGTGAAAGATTTGAGGTGGTGGTTGGGGGGCGCTGAGAGGGGCGGCGTTTTGTACCCGTTGTGCTCTAACTGTAAAATGAGATTCTAACTTTCGTCTGATTTTCGTTCTTAGTCTCTTCAATAAAGCGTTCACAAACTGTATCATGACTGTTGTTGTTTTTTTTGTTATGTTTTGGTTTTTTTTGCAAAATGCCAGCATTTTGGGCGACCCGGCTCCTGGGTTCCATTCCCAGGTATGGCGATCCAGGGCTTTCTGTGTCGAGTTTGCATCTTTTCCCATTACCGGCGTGGGTTTAGAAGAAAACTTGATAAAATGTTTTGGAAACTACTGTTGCAATCTGGCAACCATGTGTTCATATATATATCACTTTATACAACAGGTGGCGGCACGGTGGCTGAGTGGTTAGCACTGTCACCTCACAGCGAGAAGTCCCGGGTTCGATCCCCGGGTCGGGCTGGGGACTTT
>JAOTRQ010000014.1:888301-906791 GCA_028565875.1 Hoplisoma paleatum | reverse complement strand
ATTATGCAGAGCACACTTGCATGTCCACCAAATCTTGGTTAATCAGTCTTGGAATATCCTGGAGGGGCCTTTTCAGTCACTAGATTGAAATCCTATAGAACATATGTGGTGGGATTAAACAGCAGTTGAAGCATAAAAGCCATCAACCCCATAAAAGCCAGCTTTTGCTTCATTTTCTTGAGAAGAATGGGCGAAGATTGTACAAAAGAGGTGTCGGAGGGCTTGTTAGCACTTTCTGAAATCGCTTATTAGAGGTTATCGGGATACTGAGGTTGGGGGTGGAATGGTAGCACACTTTGTTTTTGCATCTAATTTTGTCAATTAATGTACTTTTACTAAGACTTTTGCTCTATACACATCACTATAATTATTTGATCGTGGTTCTCTGGCCCACCAAAAGATCTTCCAGTCTTTGTTTATATAATGAAATGTTATGGTTTAATTTGCTTTCGTTTACCCCCTACAAATGATTCATGTAATTAAAGCTGTTTACATTTATATGAAGCATTTACCTTCACTTCCTGATTTCTGGATATTAACCGGTTGAAAGTCTTGCATTATGTCGGTATGATAGTGTGGGTTTGGTGTGTTTAATATCCATCGTTTTGACACTGTATTTCTTGGCAATTTGAAGTCCACCATCCTGGTCCTTTCAGTACATGGAGTTGCATTGTGTTTTTCGGGTACACTGTGACTGAAACTCAGTGCACAAATTGTGCAATTTAGGACGCATTTTCTGTTTTCGAAAATTGTTAAACCTGGAAGAGTTTACAATATACGTAGAGAACTTAGCAACACTGCGCTCACCTGAACCCACTTACATATTATAATCTTGTATTTCTGAAAAGTCTGTGAATCAGGTTACCTGATTCGTTAACGCGGAATTAATTTCTTTACATCTCTCAAATGATTTGATCTGTGAACGTGCAGTCACGCCATAATCATCCTGTAAATGCGTAACCCTATACTCACAGTTCACAAGAAGACCTGCTATGACTTGGATTGAGAGACATTGTTCAGACTCGGTGTAGAATGAGTGCAAAGGAATTTATAAGTAGTACCACATGTTTTAAGAAAACATTGTCGTTCAGAAAGGTTTTGGTATTGCCTGTGTGTAGCGGCTGTAGATTTTTATTTAGCGAAATAAGACTTTTGTGCCTTTTGTGAAGGCACAAAAGTGTGTTATAGACCATTAGTGATCAAACAGAATCATGAAAATCAAGTAACACAACAGAAAGATCATAGGTAACCTTAGAGAAGTGTAAAACATCTTATAAAATCCCAATCACCGCTTAATCCATGGACTGAAAACAGAAGAGTATTGCATAAATGCAAACCTGCCAGATCGTGGTCGTCAACTAAGGGCAGAACTAATCAAAGAACCAGTCAAAAGACTCACGTTTACTCCAGGGTCTTGTGTACTGATGAATCTTGTTTAATAAAGAACCATTTCCTGACATGAACGTAACCAATTTCAGCAGTTCGAACCGTTTTTACACTAGAAATTACATCTATTGGGTGCATTGGGTTCTTGTTTAATTTTTGTTTAATTAAGCTTCTTGTTTGTTCTTGCTTTCAGACTAATCTTCCTATTTTTAAGCTGAAAGAGTCATCTGTCAGGAGGAGGTACAGTGATTTCGAATGGCTTAGAGGAGAGCTGGAACGAGAGAGTAAGGTGAGTTTCAACTCAACTCTTAACCTTGTTAATGGTAGTGTGTGAAGGGAAAAAAAACATCACAGAATTATTCGTTGGCGATCAGTTGAGTATGGTTTGACATTTAATTAGTGCAGCACTTTGCATTTATAGTGCTGTGTTGTGTGTTTTACCCCCCAGTGCACAGTATTTGTAGGTGAAGTTAGGCAAACCAGTGGTTAAAACATTGAAATGAAACAACAGTGTCATTAACAGCTCTTTATTATTGAATTATTTATGCCACATGTAGTCAGGAAAACATGGCTTGTCCGATGATTGGATGATTGAATTTGAAGTTTTAGAGGAAGTCCACTGATGCATCTGCTTGGTGGACGCATTCTATTTATCAGGTCCTGCTGTTGGATTCAAGGCTAAGACGTCATATAAGGTTGTAAGGTAAATGCTCATTGATGTTTGTTGTAGTCCTGATGCTGATGGGTGTAGGTAAAGCCAGTGATGTCTGATATTTTTGTGTAGGTAGAGCTTATGAAGGTATCTCACTTACCCTCCTTAATTTTGGTAGATATATTTCAGCGTCTGTAGTTCAGGGATTCTCAAGAATCAGTAAGCGCCAAAGTGACCCTTGTTTCATTTCGTTGTTGGATGAACACCTACCAATTAGTCTTTAAACATATGAATCGTGTTCAGTTATTATTCAGGAATGGAAGAAGTGCAACCAAGCGTCCAAACGTAAACCAAAACTCAATAGCTGCCACATTGATCTGATACATGTCTGGCATCCTTATATAACACAAGTGCAGAATCCACTTCCTTCATGATCATTTAAAAAGAGGTCAAAAAGAATGTTACATGCCTACATTTTGATATACAAACACTTGATATTCTCCCTGATCTGATTAACTGCATCCGATTGACCGACATGTTGGCCGGTTGTTTCTGTTTCAGGTAGTCGTTCCTCCTCTGCCAGGAAAAGCTTTGTTTAGGCAGCTCCCGTTCCGTGGGGATGACGGTATCTTTGACGATTCCTTCATCGAGGAGCGACGGCAAGGCCTGGAACAGTTCCTTAACAAGTAGGTCTAAAGAAGGCTCACCAAACACAATTAAACAAACCTATGTCTTGTCAGTGTATATCTCTAGGAATACAATTCATCTGTAGACACCCTGCCAGGATGACTTTTGGAGACCCAATCTTATTGGCCTCACAGCAGGGTTCAATCCTGCATGTTCTCTCAGTGTCTGTCTAGGTTTCTTTTGGGTTCTCCTGGATACTCGCACAATCCAAACACATGTCAGGTTAATTAGAGACACTAAAATATATGAGTATAATCAGTGACTAATGCATAAACCTGTTAATTCTTGTGCCGGGTTGTATCAGGTAGACTATGTGATGTAAAAACTATGCCAAATCTGTAGTCGTTGAGTGTTCGGAAGCGTGTCGTGCTTTCTAGGAGAGAATTTTTTTTTCTTGGTATTGAACTCCCAAACAAAGCAGGTCACTTGGCCAGCTGCAGTGTGAATCTAGTCGGTCCAGTCTGTGGAAATGAGTATGATTGAAACCTGGAAGTGAGCGTTCTCTTCTTTCTCTTATTGTCCCCGAAACAAAGCAAAGCTGGTTACAGGAGGGGGGGTTCAAATACAGGATGAAATGCTTGTGAAACTTCATCACAATAAAGATGAACAATACATCTTTCTCTCAAAGTTAATTCAAAGTTTGTTCCCCCACGATAGAAATAAAACCGAGGAACAGACACTTATGAGCCTGTCAGCTGATATCTTCACTCCGAGTTTTTATCTTTCATTCCGCATCTCTCATAATTACCTACCGAAGGATGGAAACTGATGAGAGGCCGCGAGTGCACCCAGCTTTACTTTTTACATTTGTTTTATTTTTGCCGTGTAATTTATGATAATTGCGAGGGAAATTACAGCCGTGCGTTTGGGGATGTTACGCGCACCCGTGCTTATTTTTGATCCAAGGTGTCGTTCCTCCGCCGGCAGAGACAATAAAAGTTACAGTGCGATCGTAATTATTTGCTGTGATTGCAGACTTTGCCGTTATCTTTGTTTCATGTGCAAATGTGCCGTCTCTACCTGTTTGAATTTTAATACGAGCCCAGACGCCGCAAATTAGGTTTGGAGGCAGAAACGATACGCAATATGAGTTATTAAGACGGGACTGTTTTTCTTTTTTCTTCGCTTCGGGAAAATTCCTGAATTAAGTGGCATTGTTCAACGTTATTAGCAGGTAAGGACTCCATGCCGCGGCCGTGTAAAACAGGCTGTACGAGCGTGTGTTTCTGAGTATTGCTAATTAAGAACATTGTAAAATTGTCACCAATCTCCACTTTAGAATTTTGAAATCGAAAGGTATTGAACAAGACCGTGTTATAAAAGTATTTGCACCTGTCATAGTTTCAGCCACACCAATTCCTAACAAAGCTAAAGAATTATTTGTACATTGTTGATTATAAATTGACCGAGACTACAAAGGTGACAACCAACCAGGACCCCACTGAGCAACTCCCAGACGTTTACTCTTTGTAGTTGTTGGTGGTCAAAGTGTGACGTCCAATTTGCTCACTGACAGCAACAGCTAGACATGCGGGAGGTTTCGTAATAAGGTCCTGGGAGTTAATCGCGGGAATCTGTTGGGCTTTGGCAGTATTATAAATACAGTTAAATAATAATCGCCTACAGAATAATGGTATGACACTTTTACGTGCAAATCTGATTGAGCTGGCTTGATGCTATGTAGAGCAGATGATTGTAAAACACAACAGCCAAGCAGACTGCACACTTAACTGCACGGGACGAAAAATCTCACAAGCTGAGCAAGAATGGACAGTGCAGAGAAATGCAGAACCGCGAATTCATTGGATCTTTTATTGTGCCAAGGCTGTACCAGGTTTTTTGGTCCAACACCAGGAATTAAGCTCCAAAATATGCTAACTATTCCCCAAAACACTCCTTAACTTTGAGGAATTTTTTCCTAGGGGATTTAGACACCAATTTAAACCCTAATGATTTGAGTCAATGAAAATCGTGTGTGTGAAAGCAGTGTGTTAATACTTTTAGAACAATAGTGTCGCTAAATATGTCTTTGGTCATTTATTAGGACATCTGGACGGGTGTTATTTTTTTACTTGTATTTTTAATTTTTCTTAACCTAAATTTAAAATGCTTCTCAATTTTCAATTTGAAAAAACTTCATGATAACCTTTCCTAGTCTTGTCTGTGTATGTGCCTCACTGGTTGGCAGGACTATGAAATATGGCAGCTACTATATTTGATGGGGAGATAGCTAAAGCCTTGCAGTGGTTTGGTGATCGTTCTTTTTAAGGGGTTCCCATATTGCATCCAGGGTTCCTCTGTAGAACAGAACTTAAACTAGAAAATAAAGAGAACTGAATTATACTCGCTCATTATGATCTGTGTTATTAACGTATTAGTTTCACTCAGAATATCTTTCCTGATGAGATCCCTCCTATTTGATCGAGTTTGGGAACAGCACCGCTTTACAACGTTTTGTGTATCCTAGTGGCTAGGCAATGTCGAGGTTCAAACCGTGCAGTGGAAAATCTGGCTTCTCTACCTGGGAGCGAATTAACACCGAAATACAAAACTTTAATTTCCTTACAAGTGACATTAGGTATGATTACAGCTTTTAAAGTCATTGTTTGACTTTTAAATGCTAACGTGCCACGGCAGGCCATCCATTCTTCCCACCAGCATTCTGTTCACCCATTCAAAAAAGCTTGTCATGTTCATCTGTCAGTCTACTATGGGGGGAAAAACTGTTAATTTAATCTCGTGTTTGTGGTTGTTTTGCAGAGTGGCCGGACATCCACTTGCACAGAACGAGCGTTGCCTGCACATGTTCCTTCAGGAAGAATCGGTGGATAGAAACTACACCCCGTCCAAAATCAGACAAGCCTAAAGCAACACTAGAACTCCTTATCTTATCCATTTGGTTAGGCTCGGTCAACCAGAACTTGTCCTAAAGATTAAAACCTAAACGAACTGTTCAGTGTAAATGCACATACAGTCCAGAACAAAAAAAACGTCTCTTAGGTGTCGAATTTTCACATTTCTACATAGCACTAAAGTGATCCTTTCGGGATGGTGGTGGACTTTGCGTCTAAATAATTTCCTTAATAGATTCACTTTCAAATACAGTACGACTATGAATGTTATACGATTAACAAGTAGCGTGTCCCTGTGTGTTGAACAGCTAATATTTATGGTCGTTTTGTGTTCCCGAGAGAACATTTTGCCAGCTAACATTTTCAGAAATCTCTGACAACCAACCAAAAACTTACTTATGCAAACAGTCCAAAATATCAGTGTTAAGTTCGGACCTTGGATGAAAAGTACAAAATGTACTTTTAAGGGTGTTAAATGTTCAAAGTTTGCTTTCTCTGTCTGAAACTTGCACTACTTCTAACTCAACTCTTAACAAGTCGTTTTAGAGACGTGTACCAGCCGCTAACTGAGCCTCTGTGTCGTTTCTTTACCACCTCTCCCCCCAACTGAAGCACATGTACTCACGACAGGATGTCCATGCTGCATGTTTCTAGATTTGTATACTGCTGTGCCATTGTTTGTTTCCATTTAAAAAGATTTTCCAATAAAACTGCACACACGAGTGGTGAAAAAGATTGTCTGTGTTTATGCCTCGTCTTTGTTTGGATATTGTTGATTTTTATTTTGCATCATATTTCAGCTGACAGCTGAAAAGTCCTGGTAGGTTATAATAGGTCTCTGGAGTTTTGCTGACTACAGTGCGTCTCATAGCTACTAGAGGAGGTTCGAGGAGAATCCAAAAAGCCACTATGAAGATATTCATTGTGTAACATTATTTAATGATGATAAATTTTGTCTATTTTTACTCCATAAGGAACATGTCCTGCTTTGTTGGTTTAGTTAGTGTTTACCCCTAAATCAATATCTGATATTTCTAACTGTTGCATGACACAAGGTCTTGCTGAAAGATCCCATCTACACTCAAGAAGACGGTCAGTACGTATAGGTACCTGTGAGCTAATTCCACATTGGGAATACTTTGTATTTTACGTTTCTATATCATGTCAAGCCATATATTTGCTTCTGGTTTTTACTGAATGCATACTCATGATCGCATACTTATTTCCATGCCTTGTATTTCCGAAACCGTTTCATTTAGGTCGCAAGAAGAGCTTCAGCGTCCGCTTCCCCGTAACCTTGCAGTTCACTCCACACCACATTAAAGAAGAAGCTAAATTGGATTGAATATTGTCATCTGCAATCATGATTATTTCCATTGTGCCTCCCCTCTATCAAAAACGAAGATTAAAAAATGCAATTTGGCCGAAGCCCTTGATTTATCAAAGAGTGCTTCAAATTCGAGGAACGGCAACTTAACTCAAGGTCCAGGGGGGTATTGTAGGGGCAACTGTTCAATATGCACTCCAGGCCGGGCATGAATCAGGCAGGGTCCTCGCTCTGCCAGAGCTCGGGGAAGAACAAGAATCCTCCAGGATGCCGAATGGACTCGAAAAGACAATTAACAATTACCGGATCCGACATTTGAATCGGTGCAATTCAAGATTAATATTTTATTCTAATATTTAGACAACTTTCACAAAATTATTACTTTTTACAACAGAGAAACGTATTTACAAACTACAAAATAATACAAGTGCTGAACATGGTTCTGAACTTATGTTAGTAACTACTCAAGGGTTGCTGGCAAATGATTATATAAGATGTCTTTATGATGATACAGTGCAGGTTTCTTCAGCTTTTGTATGCAGTTTAAAATGTAGCCTGTCTGCCCACATAATTACGCACAACAGGTTAGTGTTCTGTACTTATATTTGGAATAAAGAATCAACAGGTTGTGCACTTCTCCAGTCTAACAAATAATGAATTGCTTCAGAAAGAATGATTAGAACTCTAATCTGAAGAATCTGTAAGCAATCTTCAAAAAGTTGTAGTTGGAAATAGTCAGGAAATAGTCCTATGGAGTATACCTAGGGTAGTCCGGACTTAGCCACATACCATTTTTGGATGATCAGTGTAGTTTTAGAAGGACAAAATCATTAAAGTGATGGTGTTAGAGCAGTGCTGCATCAGTGGCTATATGCTCAACCAGAAATATTATTTGTGAGAATATTAATGTGAGAGAGTTTACAGTTTTTAGACTGATTTAGTGGCATCCTTTTTCGTCTGTTTTAAAGAAAGAAGATTTTTATGTGATGAAAAATTGATGTGCACAGTGGTACATCAGTGCCAACAGCTTATTTAAATGGTACAATGTTGGGGAAAGTGCATCACAAAGAAAGGTACCAATGTGATATGATTCGCGATACTTGCTTTATGGTATATGTTTTTCAAGAAAATGAAATTATTCCGCTTAAAGACTATAAAAACTATGTTTGTGATCTTTTATTCATTTAAATATCAGTTCCCCTTTTATTTTTAAACCCAACCTAGCTTTAAAGACTTAAACTAGGCAACTAGGCTTAAGAGCACCAGTGCTATTGAGCAGGCGAGTTATAACAACAGAGCAGTGTTTGATTATCCTATAAAGTACAATACATAATAGAATTAGAATAGAATAAACCAACACGGGCCATAATTTATTTTGGTTTATATTGGCATTGGTTAGCAAGCTCATTGGTCTTTAAAATCCCTGCATTTTACCCAATAAGTATTTCTCTAAATCATCTTTGTCTTTTCGCAATGGGGAAAATAAACTGAAACGTGCAAATTCTTACTATAAGTAGACGGATATAGATTAGGATGTAAATGAGTTAGACATTTGTTTTACAAAAAATACAAAACACATGGTCAGTCTTTGCAGTCTCCGACTGTATACTTCATATCTTCAAGATATTAAGATCTTGTCCAGGAGGCAGTGAATTCCTTTTATTTCCTGATAACTGTCATCATCAGTCATTCATTTTTGACCGGAGACTTATGGATGGCAATAGCAGATAGTTGTCGCGCTCTCATGTCTTTTTAGCATTTGTAAGTTCAGATGTCACTGGATTTGTACATGTCAGAAAGGAGCCGCGTAATGGGCACGTTTCCGATGGTCTTTCTGAAGAACACTTCTTCGATGCTGGATGGGCTGATCGAACGTAGCGCGGGCAGAAGGAGCAGAAGCTTTCCAAAGCGGCATGGTTGAGTTGGGTACCTGCAATCATGCAATAAGTACAATTAATACCTAAGAATATTTTATGGAATAATTAAGTAACTAAACCAGATAATGTTTTACATTTAAGACTCTTAGTAACTCCTTTTTGCTTTGATGACAATTTTGCACGTTGCACTTGGCCTTGTACTTGGCTTTCTCTCTGTCAACTGCATCAGACTGATGGGGGTAGGGTCCTGAGCATTTGTTGACAGGTTTGTCTTCAGTGTGTGATGTGATTAAACTTGTCTAAATTGTGTGGAGGCCATGTTATATGATCCAGAACACCATGAATATTGGTCAAATAACCCCTACATAGGTTTGTACAATGTATAAAATATAATAAATCAAGATATTGTACTGAATGAGAATGTATGTCTAAAATTTTGCCTGGTTCTGTATCTGGAGCCACGTTGACTGTAGTGCATCCCAAAGCACCAAAGCTGCTCAAGTGTGTATTTAGAAGAAACAATAGTGTGGACTCAAGGTGGTCACACAAATGCTGACGAAATATTCAATTGAAATTAAACATTTTTTTTTAATTACCAGTTTTAAGTATTGGCACTGCACTTGTATCTAGAGTTTCATTTTACATAAAGGATCTTAAAATACTTTTAATATACTTTAAAACTTTTAACTTAAAATCTGACACTCCCAAACCTAGACATAACAGACTGGGGTTTGTTTTGACTGTAAGAGATGTTGAACAAAAAGTTTTGTTATTTGTATGAACTGTGCTGTTTTTCTATGGGTTTATTTTATAAATAAGAATAAAATCAAAGCTATTTAAAGAGATCCTTAAATTTATTATTGGGGCATGTCTGGGATATTACTGGGATCTGTGATCATAATCAGAGTTGGTCTCTGTGTCAAATAAATTTAATGCAAAACTGATTCAAACTTAAAGAAGCTTTAAGGGGGGGTGATGATGTGAAAGTGGTTGTGTTCAACTAAAATGATGATATTAAAATGGTATAACGCTTAAAAAATGTTTCACAAACATAGGTGAATAAAAGTGATACAATATCATTTATTGAGTTGACAGTGCATGCACTTTATGAAGAACCATCATACTAGTCAGAAGTACTACCTAATTCATTTTAGGTACATTATTATTGTATTGTTTTGGCTGGCCTCATTATGGGAAGGAACAGCAGATCGTCATCCGCAAATTTGTGTTCGCAATTTTTTATTTTCTTTTTGCTTATAACCCTCCTATTTATCTTGGGTTTGGCTCTTGCAACACAATTCACTGTTTTTTCAAATAGTGTTTTCAAGTACTGATATCAATACTTTCTCTTCTCAATCAGAATGATGAAAAAGTGTATATACAACATATAAGAAAATATAAAACACACAACAACAGGAAATCAACTATTAACGAAAATAATAATACAGAATTAATCTAATCTAAACTTAAATACTCTAAGCTGAGCCTCACGAAAAATACATTAGACAGTAGCTCTTAACTAGTTTGTCTAATTCATTATTAATGAATTAAATTATTAGACACCACTTATTAGCAAATAAAGTCCAATGTATAGAGAGGTTATTGTTTAATTGTTGTTACCTGGTGTGAATGTAACTGTTAAGGGTGAGCTGGGCTTCATCCTGGAGTGCCGCAATAGCACTGGCGTTTCGGAAACTTCTCACCTCGGCTCCATTGTGTGTCGGAACTGCAAAGCAAGAAAAAGTTTTATTAGTAATTCATGAATTAATTCTTTATGCATTTTTAGATCAATACTTAAGACATCTAGACTATGAAATAACACACTTGAATTTAAGTAGTAAAAAGTGTTAAACGAGCCTCGAGTGTTAAATGTTTTATATTGTAGTAAAAGTAGCCAATTTTGTACTTTGTGTCTCTAAAGCAGCTTCAAGAGGACCCACATAGAAATGGGTTTCCAAACGTTTTGAAGGAGTTCCCACACATGCTGAACACTTGTTGATCAATTTTGCCAAACTGGGTTAGGTCAGGAGATTATAGATTCCAGGTCATCTGACACAGCACTCTATGACTCTCGTCGATAAATAGCCATTAAAAAGTCTGGAGGTATGTACAATGTAAAAATAAATAAATAATCAAGCCACCTTGTGTGTTCAAACTGATGCTGACTGATACTGTACGTACATATATGTGTGTCTAGTAACAACCTACCTGCTTTGAATGTAACAATGCATTTGAGGCAAGCAAATTCGGTGGCGTCCAGTCGTAGTTGCCGAAAACGTGTCACCACCTCCTGTAGTGCCTGAATTTCTGACACCACCTTGCTTAAACTCTGTGACTCTGTGTTTTCTGTCGTCATCCCTAAAAAGACACATAGACAACATGGTGAGGTATTGGGAGATACCCAATGACAATAATAATGACCAACAACAAAGATGCCCTTGGAATTAAATGCAGCGCTTTAGCTACCATGTCATGACTTGAATGAAATTTCAAATCTGCCTTGTAATGTTAAAAAGGTCATCAGTGGATTCAGACGGATGATTATCCAAAACATATAAGTGCAAAAGGCTCTGGAAGTTATCTCCTAATCAATATATAATTAATAAAAATATGTTTGACATCTAGAACCTAAGGACGGCTTATTGTAGCTAAAATGAAAATATCTTAAAATTAATTTAAAATCAAATTAATACAGGAGGTGGTAATGCCTTTATTCCTAGAACAGTAATGCCGGGTGATTTTCACGCACACAATTTTTGTCATGTGGTTTTCATTGTGTTTACTTGATGTTAGTGTTTGTGTGTTTAAATCAGACTTTATACCAGGTAAAATATACCCAACGTTAGGGAAGGTGCTAATTTTAACGTCAGTGCTCTAGGGTTAAATATTTTGAACATGAAAAACTCACATAAAAAGTGCATGACATTTAATTGATTTAACGGTGCATTGAAATAACAACTTTACACAATTTTCATTATGCAGGTCACATGCTTTGCTCAATGAAAAAGCGCCCATACCTGAAACGGCAAGTAGCGTGTTCGAGTCGACTGGAATGGCCCACTGCGCTACTCCCAACACAAACAGCTCCCTCCAGGCATCCTCTAATAGGATCAACTGCAGATCAAAAACGGATTACTCAGTTCATTAGGAAATCAGAAGGATACGTTCCCTACCAAAATAAATCTGGGTTCCCCTGGGAGAACAAAAATATAGCCCAGTTTCTATCAGAGTCAAGAGCAGTGCTACCACCAGATGGGCATTTCTGTCTGGTTTTCTGGGTAATTTGAAACAAATCATAGGTTCTTTAAATTAAGAATGTGGTTTTGTCATTGCTTCAAGATTCAAGAGAGTTCCAAGTTGCTCTAATACATCTTACTACAAGCTTTTCGTATATAAATTGTTTTGTTGAGTATTGCTTGTGTTGTATGAGCCTCGTAACACCTAACATTATGTAATATATATTTTGGCAGTATTAACTTGTGGATCCTGACGAATCATAAATAACACTATAGCCTCATAGCAACAAGGTCCTTATCTTGAGCCCTAGGTGGGGTGGCCCCAAAGGCCAAACACATTCAGGTTAATTAGAGACACTACATTTTCCTTGTTACAGCTTTTTATTGTTACGTTAAGTGACACATTGCTCAACTTCTTTGCCATTTACATCAGCAAATATTTATTAAATTGTTTTTTAAAAAGTACCTGATCTTGTAAGGGGAGCGTGGAGAAAGCAGGAACGCTTTTGGCCCATTTGATGCTCATAAACAATAAACGCGCCGCTGATTCGCATACAGACTCCGTTGCCACTTCGTACAGGTACATTGGTGTACCACTGACTTCGTGAGGGTACTGCAAAAGAAAAGAAAATTCAGACCATCTTTTGGGATTTGTTGTAAAATCAATTGACTTTTTGTGATCTTTGGTGAAAAGGAAATAATATTATAGCCAGTGTCCAGATGGTTCAAGAAGGTTAGTTGGTATATTTTGGTTGGAGATGGTGAGAATGGTGGGGAAAACTGTATATTCTCTAAAGGAGCTTCTATTTAAATGCCAGATTTAGTAGATGCTCGAATAATCTTTATGACAACGAAAAGTTTTATATGATGATGATATGAAAGTGTGGTGGCCAAAACACTTCAACTGATGCCAATTAAATGATAAAATACTTATTATTAAGTTTGATTATACTTATATAAGCTTACTTTAGGAGTTGGCTGGGCGAGTCCCACCACCCCCTGCCGCTCGGGTGTGGTTGGAACTGTGTTAAGCTCTAGACTGTGAGTCTCCAGCTGAGTGACTGTGGTGAAGAAGTGTAGTCCTGGGATGGAGGAGTTAGGAAAGTGGGAGGATGATCCGTTCACCTCTTTGTGGCCACGGAAATAAAGAGCAACTTGCTTTCTGATCGTCGATGTCCTTGGGCCTCGTTCATGCTGCACAGCTGTAAACATAAAGAACAAAATAAGTACCAATAACTTCTGTTAAAATGATTTTATAAAACTGTCCATATGCAAATGTAATACATGCTATATACTGTTACTACGTGGGGGCTATAGATTAGCATTTTAAATCAAATTCATTTATTCATGTGAATGTTTTTATCTGCACCTGTTAGGGATCGTGCATCTGCATTTTTAATTCGTCATAGTTTTTATACTAGATACCAACCAACTTCACATATAATACCCTATACAAATATATCCTATAGATATATAGCTGTGGGAGGAAGTTCAAAATTATAGATGTAAATTTATGACATTCATGAATTACATGCTTTTTAAATGTATATTATTTTTACTTTATTGTAAAACTACATGCATTTGTAATACACATATCGTACATATTGTATTGTACATATAACGTGTTGTAATTATATTGTAATATAATGTTGCTTGCTGACACAAGTGTCTTTGCTTTAACACTTTCATAAAAACCTGCAGTATTTATGTACATGTGACTGAGTAATACAGGATGATCAGATTTACCTTGGCTTATAATTAAGACCCTACCTAATTTAGACTTTTCTAATGTGATATGCAATTTGCTATTTGAACGTTTTGTATTTAGATAATCAGCATTTTTTATTTGTTTAGCTTTTCAGTTCCTTATGTTTACTGATTAACCTGCAGTATACAACAGTCCTAGCAGTCCTATGGAAATGTAGTTAGCGATCAGTGAAGCAGCTATATAAGGTGTTTTTTATCTTTGAGGTTTGCATTCAATTATTAAGACTATTAGTGTTTTGATTCAGCAAGTGTGGGTTTGAGGAAGGTAACTGTCATTTAATTTTAAAGTAATTGCATTTCAGTCATTCATACAGAACTGATTTGGTGGGTATTGGCTTTGCTTAGAATTTGAAATTGCTATAAATAAATATGACTATTCAGCTTATTGCATATTTTTTTGCTGACACTATATTAAAAATAATGAAAGTCAGATGGATAGTGGATTTTTTGTAAGATGCTGCAAAAGCACAATTTGATATGGTTTCTTAGCGTATGGATAAACAAACAAAATCAATAGCATGTTTACCATCTTTATTCATGTTGACTTCCAGACATTTCTTTAAGCGGCAGGCTCGACACTGGTTCCTGTGTGTTTTATCCACTGGGCAGCCCCCCTAAAGGGAAAAGAAATTGATTTTAGAATTCCAATATTGCATTGTTAAGTTATATAAAAGAAATCAAACACAAATTTATGTTTGTTTCAATGTTGGGAATTGAAATTGGAAGGTTTTATCCTTAACCATGGGGTGGATTAATTAGACTGGGATGTTAACCCCATGTGCCAAAACTATATTTGAATCCCATTTTGTGGAGAAAATGATTTATATACTACAAACACATAAACTGGAATTGCAGTTTTATATTACATATTTGTTTTAAATGATGATGATTTAATTAGGTGAAATTAATGAAATGTGCTGTGTTCTAAGCTGTCACTGGTGTCACTTTCTTACAGTTTTCCATACAGTGCTCCAAAGCACATAGACATTTTCACAAGTGTTTTCTTACTTAAAACAGAATTATTTTGGTGAATCAGTGATCTATCATATTTGCCAGCAAACTCCAAACTCTTAGATCTCAGTGGAGCAATATATTACAGATAGAGCCTCTACAGACATGAAGCTCTGTTCGAAGGGTGGGATGGTCAAAACCTTGTAATATGTCGGTGCCTTGTTGCAGTGGATTTGCCTACATCATGCCTAGCGTTGCCTATGTTACCCTGACCAGAATAGTAGCCAATGAAACGAAAAGAAAGCTAGGAAAGCTGCTTTTTGTTTTTTCTCCCTTTCTAACTTTTATTTATATTCATGTGAGTAATTACTGCTGGAGTATGTATAGTAAGTTGATCTTAAAAGATCTGATCTATGCCATTTGATTGTTGCTTTACACAATCTATATTTTTCTGTTAGTCCCTTTGATGTTCACTGTATGTGGTTACATTTCTATCTTGTTTCAAATCGTTCTGTGAAGAGGTTTTTTCTTAGATGAATGATCTCCAAAACTTTTTGTAAAAAGAACTTAAAAACTTTTTTTAAGTTAATTTTTCTAGCATTTAGGTTTTTGTTTCACAAATAGTTTAAATGTGTCATTTTCCCCACTAAATGTGTCATTAGATATCTGTTATGTAAAGATGAAGTAACAGTATAAAATAATTAAGAAGGGAATAATTACATTTCTTTATATAACATTAGCATTTAGAAGATGCCTTTATCTAAAGTATCCTACCGGTAGTCAAAACACCCAACTAGTCCAGTTCTTCTACTAATTCAGTTCCCTACTAACCAAGCTATAGCTTGCTCACAGCTTGTGTTGTAGTTTTAATATTTTCATTTCTTAATAAATTGTGTTTGATTACAATGGGCTGTGCTGATTTATCCGTTTCTCATTCTAATTCTAAGTAATTAAATGAAACACTGCTCATTTTACAGTAAACACATAGTATAAACATAAACTATATCCTTTTAGGACCATGTAAGTTATAGCTCTTATGTTTTTGTTCTTATTATTTCTATTATTATGTCTATGTTGTTTTCGTTTACAAAGACTCACATAATTGGGAGCTTTTTGAGAGTCAGAGAACCGATTCTTATTTCTAAACTGAACCGGTTGATTTGACTCACTGAAAAGACTCGTAATGCTGATGGCTTTACTGATGGCTTTACTCCACAGGTACGAGAGATCTGGTGGAGCACTTAACGGCTTGAGATTCGCTCCCCTGCCGCTCGGCCAATAGTCTCATACCCGCCTCCTGCTCTCCTGCAGCCAGTTAGATTGGATTACACCTGTTACCATCCAGAGAGCTCTCAAAAGCGCGGGAGGAGGTTCACTTCTGGGATAATCTTTCAATTATGAAAATCAGCTCAGACGCAAACGGTTCCATTGAGGCACCCATTGAGACAAATTAGTTAATGCTCTCGGGGTTTAAGCGCGTTTAACTAATAATCGATGAGAACTCACCTGAGTACCAGATTTACACACGTAAGTTCGGTTTCTCCTGATGCTCCGTTTGAAGAAACCGGAGCATCCGTCGCAAGCGTAAACTCCATAATGTTTCCCTGAACTGCGATCTCCACACACTTTACACGGGATGTCCAAAATCCGACCTGTAAGAACAATATAGTGTCAAATCAAGAGAGAAAATTTGTGCTCAATGTTGCCTATTAACATCACAAAGTCGGGACTGTAAATTCGATCCACGTAGATTATAATATATTTTTATTACACTTGGTTATAATCAAGTATAGTTTACAAATCACGGCCCTATAACAGTCATCGTTTTATATAAACGTGTTTAAATATTTTCTTATGTTATAAAAAGTAGTATTATTATAGGCCACCGTCTACTTCAATGTAATTTACGTTTACAGCGAAAATAGACTTTTGTAGAAATTCACAAAATAAAAGTGTTCTTATTAAATGTTATTAAAATTAGCCAATTACTTACTTATTATTTTACTTTGAGTATTGTGTAGGAAATGTCATTGTGTCTCCACTTCTACAATAAGAATTAATATTTCATTTTAATGCGCTTTCTGTCGTGGGAGAAATCGAATAATTTTTGTTTAAAATAAAACGTTTTTGTCACACGTCTTACTTTTATTATTAATTTAATGCATATACTGTTCAAGACCCCAATCTCCAAATCACAAAAACTTGGCATCCCATCGACTTAAGCGATAAGTTTATTACAATTATGTAATCTCTTATAAAAAAATAAAAATTGAAATAACTTATAAATAATTTTTAGAATTATTTCAGAGCTGATCTGTTGTAATAAATGTTATTTGTTTACTTCATAATTGAACTATGGTTGCATTTGCAGTCTTTAAAATATCTAAAACACTAATCATAGATTAAAATAACTGTTTTTTTTTTCAGCTTGCCATGTTCTAGCCTTTATTTTATTGTTTTATTCTATTTTCAGTATGTTTTTATTTTAGATAAAAAGTAAAGGGTTGAGAGGTGTAACGTTTAAAACTTAAAATAACAATGTTTTAAGAACAGATGGGGAGCTCAAACTGTGCCCATCTTTTTATTTATTTATTTAAAGTTTGTGTTTATTCTTATTTTATTAGTTTATTTAACAATGAAATTACAGATAAACTATTAAAAATAAACTTTATCACATAAAATACATCACATGTAATTTATATAAAAAAGGCTTCTAGCGTAAGCTAATGGGCAGCGCCAATTAAAACTTTGCATAATAAAAGTAATATACAATGAAACCATAGTAAGCATGAAATATTAAAATGATTGAATTGAATTCGTTTTCACAGTAATTAACACTGAAACTGCAGGTACCAAAACTATTTTGGCGCAAACCCGCATTTATATTTGCACCCGTTTTCTTCTATGCCTGAGTAAAATCTTACAGTTGATCGGAGTGTGAAAAGTTTTTCTTTTCTTCACCCTCGGAGTGTCTGACTAGAGTTGTGATTAGTGGTTCTGCGTCTGAGGGAATCCGCGCGTTTTGGTGCAGAAAACTCCATCCCAATGGACTGCGCTAAAACAATAGTCGGGCTTTGGGTGCGCGGACAATGGTGACATTAGGAAAAGTGTTAACTTAATGATTTGCCCCCATTGAGGTTGGTGTGACTGGAGCGATGTGAACAAGCTGCAGTGCTGCTTTGTAATAATGAAACTGGGCAGCTGCTGGCTCGCTTTACCTCTCTGAGCCCCGCGGATTAGACAGAACTGACACTCCGAACCGGAGTCAATACCGCCTCCAATCAAGTACATGCTAATCAGCCTAAAGAAAAAAAATCTCACTTTCCCCTCCTGGGTATAAAACTCCCCCCTATCCCGAATTTAAACCCGGTAATGGAGATTTATTTGCATATATATGGGGGAGTCGTTTGGAAAAACGGCCGTGTAATTACTGACATATGTCCACCTGCTCATTGATTTTGCAGTGACCCGTTCTAAAACGGTAGCATGGGAATTCGGATAAAGCCCGGTCACTATTGAGCCCTAAACAATGACTTTGTGCTACATGTGGCGATCTGGAGGAAAACTGCGCTCTTTTATAATGATAGCTCATTATTTTGGCAGCTTATTCACATTTAATTATTCATCATTTCTATCCGTAAATTGGGTCGTTAAGTTTCGTTTGGACACGGTTTTACTCTTTTATTATTATTATTATTATTATTATTATTATTATTATTATTATTATTATTATTATTATTATTATTATTATTATT
>JAOTRQ010000014.1:870921-888201 GCA_028565875.1 Hoplisoma paleatum | reverse complement strand
GTGTGTGTGTGTGTGTGTGTGTGTGTGTGTGTGTGTGTGTGTGTGTGTGTGTGTGTGTGTGTGTGTGTGTGTGAGGCGCAATTTTATACACTACATTGTTATGGTATTAAAACTAAAATTGTTCTTAATTGAGTACAATTATTTAAGTGTGTTATAAATAAAGAGGGTCAATACTAAAATACTGAGATTCTGTAACACAATCATCTTAACTTAGTAATAAATCATTTATCCTACACATCACTTTATCAATTTATCCAGCACAATTATCACTGTTTAAAAATGTGAACTGAACAGAGAAACGTCTATTAAAAATGTAGTAAAGCTTTTTCTTTCTTGTAATACACAATCAACACGGAGATGTTGGACTCCAATCGACAATTTCACATAGTGTCATTTATTTCCGAGGTTATTTTTAATTTAATGTAACTTCAAATAAAGTATAGCCCGATGAGAAAATAATAACGGATCCAATTCCTAAGACATCCACATAGCCATAAATATTCATCTGCATAATCGGTATTGTTATTGTTCCCAGGTTTAATTATGTGTAATTAAAGCAAATGTAGAAAATTATAATAGCTTAGTGGTGTCGCGGAGAAATCAGCATTTTAAATTTAAGAAGGCGTTCATTTGAAAGTTTAAATATAAGTTTGAAGATTATTTTAACCTAAAAGTCATTTAGTCAGAAATGTAAACTGTTTGACTTTATATATATTTTATTGTATCTGTTGTTTGGAGCTAACAGGATAAAAAAATACACCTGTTTCAACATTAAAAGCCAATTTATTTAAAACAGTTTAATTAAAACAGTTATACAATACAAGGGAGCCTAAAATCTACTATATAATATGCTTATGTAATAATAACAGTAAAATGTTCTTAACTGTGTCACTTGTTGGAGTTAAAGGGAAAATCAACTTTTAAGTAAAACAATTGTTATTTTTGTTATACAAGCTATTATTCTCACTATACGTAGTTGCTGACTGATCATTAACGTGTACTACGATTTTTTATTTTATCTGTATTATAAAGATTTTTTTTATGATAGCTGAATTTATTTTCGGAATGTCCAAACATCCGTAACTTCCTTTCTGTTGCACCCGGGGCTGTAAGGACTCAAAGTCATTTGCCACGTTGCATTACTGTAATCAGCTTCAGGCTCCAGTAGCCGTTTAGCAGGAGACCTGTGGAGTGGTCAAGCTTCAGGCCACCCAACGTCCAAACAAACCCTAAACATAAGTACTTGGTGGTTTGCTTTGTAGAATTTAGGATAGTCTATAAATGATGATACAAAAAGATTAAATCGAGCGAGTATTTACCTATTAAAAGGTTAATTTACATAAGACCAAAGTCTTGTTTTGTTATAACAGAGAATTAATTTTTATACATAATTAGGCCATGTTTGGTGTTTTATAAGTGTTTAATTTTCAATGATTAATTACCACCACCTGTAGATACATCGTGTGATTGAAAATTTGTTCCAAACGTTTTTGATCCAACTTTTAAAGTGCTTAATTCAATGATAAATCACTGTCGCAATGCCTATTGGTTACCGTAAGCACAGTCGGTTTACCGGGTGAATTGCTTGGTACACACATGTGCCTATTTCCTAAAAAACCTGCCAATCAAGAACCAATTACAAAGTCCATGCTCATAGCACATAAAGCACAACCAGAATAAAAATACAAATTAAAAACAAACCTGAAGTGTCTTAGATTGACCAGAAAATACTACTTGTACATTACAATGCGCCATATGAGATGATATATAATATACAGAAAACATGTAATAGTGCATGTAATATGTAATAGTATTATTTTTCTCAAATGTAGGTATAACACCACAGACATAAGCTACTTTTGAGCAAGTATACCAATCTTATTAAACCAAAGAAAGTATGACGTCGAGAATTATGACAGCTGACCGCGCCATAATAAATGAGGATCGATTTTTGGTAATTCTTCTTTGATGAGAAAAAGAAAACTAACACTCAGTATAATATAATGTAAAAGAATAACGATTAAATGTTGACATTTGACTGCATTTAAAATATAAAGTTTTTACTTTATTTAGTCAGTTAAGCATCAACTATGCTTTATTCTTAAATAATGTCCAGACGTGGTAAAATAATAATTATAAGAGAATCCAAAATTAATACATATGCATTTTTTCTAAATAAATCAATATTGGCAGAAAATCAAGTTGTACAAGGTTCGTCTGTTTAATTAGTCATAAATGTGTCCTGCAACCATTTATCTTGACCACTAACTCAATTTTGACGTATATAAATAGTACATTTAAGCAACTTAAAACACTTACTTGACTTGACATTTAAAATATCCAAACAGCTACTTGTTGAACTGGCAGCAGCTTTGCTCATCTTGAAGTTTATGTTCAACTCGTCACCCTATTGATTAAATTTCTGGGTGTAGGATGGATGTGGAGATTTAATCTTCATAAACACCCCAGTTCTGTTTGTCAGCAGAATCCACACTTTTGGTTCCAGTGATGCAGAGATCCAGAGGTCCGGGTCCTTTAGGGGAACTCATGCACCCAACAGGTGTGAGTGCGCAAAACACAGAACTTGTAGCACCAAACTGACAGCTTCAGGCCAGTCCAAACAACCAAGCTAAGAAATGTAGTGCAGAGAGGCCTGACTGACTTAGTGATGTGTGCCGTCAGATTAAAGGCTTTGGTAATATGTATGAGAAGTAATGGAGGAGGGAGACTGAGGGAGGGAGAAAGTGAAGCAGGGTGGGAGGAGAGTCTGACTTAGGTTTTTTTTCCACCCCTTCTGCCTTTCTACTCCCAATACCGCTTCAACATGACGTCAACTCTTGCCCCGGGAGAGGGGGGAGGGGGGGGGGGGCAGACAGGCAATACTGCTACGGGCGTACCGACTTTCTTTACTCCTGTTCAGGGCTTGGATTTGTGCACCACAGACATTAAATCGAAGAGCAGCACTTTGTCTGTCATTGTCAAACATTATCAAAGTTACTCCAAATTTGATTTATTTTACATTTGATGCAACAGCAGAACTTGTTCATACACATCTGGATATATAATATAATATATTATATACATCTGGATATACCTATAATAAATAGACATATCTCAAACAAGTCCATGCTTTATTGGGTTTTATGTCACAAAATGTGCAGAAGTTAGCCCATTTCTTGGCCATTCTGGTTGACGTGATTTCTCAGATCGGTTTGTCTTTTTATCTGACCCCAAAGACTCAAACATGTGAAACAGAAAATATATCTCCAATTTCCATTTGTATTTACAGGCCAGCTGTTAAAGGATTTGGGTGCTAGGTTGTTGCTTTTAGGCCTTCGAGCAAGGCCATTATCTCTATATGACTGCTTACTGTAACTGTAATTGTAAGTCACTTTAAATAAAGGCATCTACTAAATGCTGAAAATGTAAATATAAATTTCTTAACTATATTTTGGTGTTATCTCACGTCTTTATATCAAATTAGATGTACTTAGATCTTTATGCAACCATGGTCATCTTTTTTTCTTGCTATTATCAACAAAGAGCTTTTGCTAGGCTGCATATAACTAAATGGATTCTACAGTTTAAGGTCAGTGCAGGGATTTCTTGTGGTCTGCCTTGTAAATAATGTGTTATTTGGGTTTAGAATATAATTGGACTGGCGATTGGTCTCAATAGAAACACCCACAGGAACCAATTTTAAGAGTAAGTGAAAAATAAATCTCAAAAACACAAACTGTAATTAAATAAATTTAATGAATACATATTTAATTATTGCTATTACATTTTTTAAGTATTTAAATATTCGTAGTAATAATAATTACGGCAATTTGAGATTGTGCATTGATCTTTGGAAGAAAATAAAAATCTACAGAAAAGAAAACATGGTAAATTGTACTTTAATAAGATACATGGTATTTTACATCTGTTTGCCTCACAGCACGAAGGTCTTGGCAGAACCTTCAATCACCTAGCAGAACAATCCTTTCTATGCTGAGTTTGCATGTTTTGTCCATTACCTCTCATAGTCCAAATACATACAGCCAGGTTAACTGGCTACTGAGATAAATAGGAGGTTTGTGTCAGGACGCACATCCTGTGTAAAACAATGTCAAACCAAGATGACAAGAAATATTTTTTTTTATAAAAACAAAATTAAACTTTTTTTGAGATGCAACTTCTTATTGCTTTTTGCCAGATTTAAAGGTGCAATTTTTTAAACCTTGTTTTATGCTTATGTAAGTCTGAGCATCGTCGTTGTTTATATTTATACCACATTTGTATTTAGGGATGATAAAAATGTGGTCTGAAAAATTAATTCGTTTTAATATTGGAAAAAAATATGTATTTTGACTATCTTGATGTTCAGGCTCTCAAAATATGTGAGAATATATCTGAGATACTGATGCAACAAGATCGCACTGTGGCTATGTGGAAGCGCTGTTGCACCACATAAACAAAGTGCTAAATTTGATCCCCAGTTGGTGCAGTCTGGGTACTTTCTGTGGGTGAAGTTTGCAGTCATGACCTGTTGATTCTCGGAATCAAACCAACAGCCTTTCACTCAAAAGCCCAGTTCACTAATCCCCTACTGCTCCATGCATGTGACATCAAGTTTTAAGTTACCACTTTATGTTAGACAAGGTTTAAGTGGTCATTACGCATTGATTTTTTTTAGTTGACATGCTGTAGATTCGTGTGGTTCCACTGTACAACTTATAAACATGAATTAAAGCTGAAAAGTCAGGAAAGGAGGAAATTGCTCCCTTAAACCTTGATAATTTGTTTTACAGTCTTTGCAGCAGCAGCATCATTTTATTGGATTTGAGCCTCATAACTGATATTTTGATCAAATTAATTCAGACATGGACAAAATTATAATTTAATGCTTTCCAACTACCAAAGTGATTTTTTTTAACATTTAACATTTTAAGAATTTTTGGCTGGAATAGCCAAACCGGGCCAATTATCGCAGTGTAGCGGCGGCTTTAGTAACTATATTCCCATTTGCTTTTTCTTTCTGTGTGTGTATGTGTGTCGGGGTGGGGTGGTCTGCTCGTAGTAATCTCCTTAACTCTCTAATCCTGTCATTCAGAGATAGTCTTTACACAAACATAACCAACATCGTGGTTGCCCCGGCTGCTTGCTTTCACTTTTTTTTGTCCCGGTGACTCTCCTCTCAATAACAGTCAATGAAAATCTTTGACAAAGGCCCATCAGATTGTGTAGCTAGTTGTTGGTATGCAGCTACTCATGCAGTCCTCAAAGTTGAGTGGTGAATGTAGTCCAATCTTTACCGGTATCTATTGTTGTAAAAACTGGGGCTGTAGATTGAGCAGGGATTAGGCTGTGCTGCCCTCTGACAATGATCTTTGAGAGGAAATCACACAGTTAAATCACCAGTATTGAATTAACACCCGGTGGTGGTGATGGTGCTGTGAAAATTGGCCAGTAACTGCGTTAGAAAGAACTGGTGTAGCTTGAAAGGCCACTTATTTAAGCACATTCGCCAGAGAGTGTGGTGCAGGGGTGTCCTATGGCAAGTAGTTCATAACCTGTGGCCCATAGGCCATTTGAGCACTGGCTTTTGGTCACTCCTGTTGCATGTCAATGACCGGTCACAACCTCATAATACAAGATATTTACATTTTCAGAATATAGCAGACACCTTTATCCAAAGCAATTTACAATTACATTTAAGGGCCTTGCTCAGATGCAACTTGGTATTAGTGGGGTTTGAACTGGTGACCTTCTGATTTCCAGTTTTTACTTTAACGAGTAAACCATAACTGCACTACTAGAGACATTACATGACAAGATACGTAAATGTCTCTATACTCGAAGCCTAAACCCGTATTCAGTTTTCCATTCATTGTACTTCTTCTGCTTTAAGTTCTTTATGTACACTTTGTGATTCTTTGAATATTAAATAAATATTTGTCTATAGCTCCTGTTGTGGGATGTGATTGCAGAGCAGGCTACTAAATCAGCAATGCATTATGAGAAATACAATTTCTTTTATAATGTATTTTAAGATGATCTTTCTGTTCTAAAAGTTCTGAGCAAGACAAACACACAACCACTCAGATATCATTCACCCAACTGTACACTGTATAGTGTGTAAAATGGACAAAAAAAGAATTTTATGTAAATATATAAATTGGAAAATGAACAAGCTGTATGTGTGTGTGTGTGTGTGTGTGTGTGTGTGTGTGTGTGTGTGTGTGTGTTTGTGCGCGCCGTGCCACACCGTTGCTTTGATTACCATGACATTTGACATACTCTTCGCTACAGCGCTGAGGTTTTTAGACTCTTTACAACCACCAAGAAGCGATTACGAGAAAAAAGATTGTTTTACACAAATGGAGTAATACCTCGATGAGCTGGTTTGGAATTATTCACACATACTGTATATGACGTGTTTTATGATTTATTAAACTTTCGTGAGCCAAATAAAATGATGTGTAGGGCTAGATTTGACATTTGACCCGCAGGCCATAAGTGTGACACCCGTGGCCTAGATTAATCAAAATGGTCACAGGGAAAATCAATTGGTGTAAACATATAATTTGTTTTAGTAAACTTGACACAGTGACAAAAATGGATGTCTCAATATCGCAATATGACCCCCAACTTATATCCAGAGTAATCACTGTGTGCAACACGGACCATAACTACACGGGCTGAGAGTAAATCCCTAAGGTTCTGGTAGGTTGCCAAATACATCTGGAGCCATCCTGACTTTAGTGCATCCAAAAATCTCTGGAGGGAGCATGGGGATGAATCCAAAGAGCTAACACAATGGTCAAAGAGGTCCCAAAATCCTCATTTGGGTTTAAGTCTTTCAAATTATAGAATCATGGATGTGGTTGGTGGTCTGGCTCATGCTCTTCTAACCAATGTATTCATGTCTATTTATACTTGAACATATACACAAGATGACACAACCATACACCTGCAAGTGTACCTTTTTCACATGCCACACTAGCTCATCCTCAACAAGCCCTTGCCAGTCTAACTGGCAGGTTGATGGACGCTTTCTGACAAATCTATTTGGGGCAAATTGTCAGTGAGAAACTTCCGCCTGAACTGGCTTGGACAAAACTGGCTGCTGGTCGGTCTAAATCCTGCTGCAGGAGGATCCGGACAATGGGCTGTGAATGTGTTGATGTGCTGGCAGTGGCTTGAGTCTGACAATGGCCGGATTAATTGGTCCCTTGGCTGACTGATTTGAGATGGCTTCACTCGGGTCCTCTCTACGGGAAGCCCCATTGTCCTGTTCCTGATTCCCACTTTTCACAAACTCCAAACAAAAGTCAATTTCTTTCTTAAAGGGGTTTTGGAAGGAGAGGAGAAATATCCATGTTTTCGGTTTCAGGAGAGGTGATTCAAATAGATGTCTTTCTTTTTGTCTCTCATGTTGGTTTTCCAAACAGCTGACTTAACTCTTCTTTTTCTCTCTTTTTCTTTCTCTGTACGTCTGCTGCTTTCTTTAAGTCACACTGCTCCTAACTGGGCTGGTCATGTGTAGAGGACACTGGAGAGGCTTTAGTATTGTATAGCGTGGCTCTGTGACACCTGTTGAGCTGAAGAGCTGGCTCATTAATATTAAAATATTAGAGATGCCATCATGTTGCCGCGCTGAAATCGGTCTGATGCCGGCCCCAGGACTCCCCGGGGATAGAGCTCTCTGATTCCAGTCACTCATGACCCCCCTACTGCCAAACCCCGACATTTCTCTTGCTACCGCCTTTCTCCTAGTGTCTCATTATCATACTTTTTAGGGAGAGCCTTGTTAACTAATTATGACAGCTGACTAAAAAAGCTCTAGCCGTTCACACCGACCAGTCCAAACATATTTTACTGTAACTTTATTCTGTTTGTCTACTATGCTTGTTTGAACTTGGTGAATGACCGTTCATGAATAAAACATTCTTGAGAAATGATGTGCCTGTCAAAAATCATTCAGTGACGCTATGATAAGACTGGAGTAATAGGATAGTCACCACCATTACGTTCTTTCCTTCTTACGGTCAGTTCCGCTCTTCTAGACCAATCCCAACATAGACCCTTTCCACTGGCTAATACCTATCAAATATGCCAACAATATTTCTGTTTTTCTGAAACTTTAAGATAGTAACGTATGGGGATAGTAACATAATGGGAAGAGCTTTGGACTGTCAACTAAAAGGTCAGCTCAAGCTCAGCCCTGCCTTGCAGACACTGTTGGGCTTTTGAGAACGGTCCTTAACCCTGTCTGATCCAAGGGCGTCGTATGATGACTGACCCTATGCTCTGACCCCTGCTTCCAAAGAAACTGGCATATACAAAGAAGGAATTTCATTGTATTGCATACTTTTGTATTATAATAGTATGTTTTTCTATTTTGTTTATGGACATTCCCTTCTTTTAGTTTCGACAATTAGTCTTCCAGTGCTTCCACTGCCCAAAAATGAGAAGGTATTTTTACCGACTCTTCGATAATTGGATATTGGACATTGCATATGCACACTTACTTACCATGGTCCTTACATTGTGTCAAAGTCCTAAGACCTCTCCTATTGTACCTGCTAGGGGATGCTCAACTGGTTGATAACAGAGTAGAGTTTCTAACCTTGGGAGTAAATTTTAAACCCGGCATAACATTTTTATTAGATGGGTAAAAATGACTTTCGAAAAGCTTGCCATGAGAAAAAGTTATGCATATATTTGTAATTAAATATGAGTTTCAAGCTATAACTATTAAGATATACTGTGAAAAGAACTACAAGCCCCTTAATGCTTTTTACACCATGTCATCTATCCCAGGCTGTCATATAGACCTTGTTATTCATTTAATGCTTATCTTTGCACAAAGCTTAGTTTAACATAATATTGAATGCAAAGTATAAAAGCATTTTTTCTTGCCATTTTATGAAATAAATGAACATCTGCAACAATGAACCTTTTTCAATTGTCTTGTTGCAGTGGGCACCAAAAATCTCAAAGTTAGCAAATGCTTTCTTCACAGTTTACTATGTCACTGTTACTGATTGAAGACTAAAGAATGTGTTAATAAAGTGCTAATAGTCCTAGAGTTTTCATCACAGCTGTGAGTGCCCTTGGTGAAGGTCATTCACATTCAGATTTTTAGAACACGTTGCTGCTTTCAAGAGGTCATCTTTTCTACAGACGTCCTTACACTGTTCAATAGCGCAAAGCAAAACCACATAGAATGGATGTTTATTAATAAGACGAAACATAAATGTAAGACACTTTTCTTCTTGCTTAAAGCTTGCTTGGGTTTTATTTGGGGACTGTTTGGGGACTTCTTCATCTTTCTGCCTTGGCATAGAGACAATTGTTCCAGATGTTTTCTTTTGGGCATATAGAAGTCTACATAGAGCATTATATAACATCCTCTGTATCTTATAAATATTATTTATTATTTATTGGGATTTCAACATCATGTTTAACACTAGGCTAGTGTTTTGCACTAATGAACATGTCTCTTACATGCACTTAGGATCCTTACCTGCTGTTAGTCAACCGTTAGCCACCGTGCCATCCAAAAATATTTTGTAGTGACTTTATTACAGCATTTTTTTTCTTTGTTTGTGTTGGCGCCTTGGCTAGATGATAGGAGCTGCGACAAGGAAGCTTTACCTAATTATCACTTCAACATTGCTAATTTCGCTGTTTATTGCTGCCACAGTAGAGACTCAAATCTAAGACATGATAGCTTATTCAGTCTGTGCCTTTCAAGGCACATTTCTATTAACAGTTGATATTATTGAAATAATTGGATCATATTGATTTTCACACATTAAATTGAACCTTAAAGCAATTATGCATGAAACAAACAAATGTTTTGTAATGTTCTGTTTCGAATACCGTTGCTAATTACAGGTATGACACGGAATATGGTCCAAGAAAAAAATTCAATAGAGGCATTTATGCATTTACACTTGTGTCACTGGCTTAATTTGCTTGGTCAAATGAATGGTGAATGGAGCAGTTATGACTGTGTGACGCCAGCCTTTCTGACTGTGGGAAGATCACACCTCACTCATCAAGTGAGGAAGCCTCATTTTAGGGATCAGACCAGAGGACGTACGGTTTGCTGGGGGGAATAAAGGGGGGTGAGGTGTTAATGAGGGATTGCATTGTTTTTTGAAAGAACAATTTAGGTTGTTTGTCATGCTCTTTTTCTATGTTTTGCATGATGTCTTTTGAATACACTGATTAATAATATTTATAGATCTTATGCTCGTTTCAAACTGCACCCATTAAACAGCTTGACAGACAGATCTATGATTGTGAATAGGCATCCAGGATAGATGGACACACCCGGGATTAAAACGGCTAGTGTCACTAGTGTCACCTCCTACACAAGCAAGCTTTAATTTCTATTTCACACACTGTGTTTAGGCTTTCTTTTCGCTCAGATAACAAAAAAACTTGCTTTAAAAGTTCAAATATAAACCCAACACGCAAGACGGGCCCTTGGCTCTCACTCCTCAGACTCCGAACTATCGTTCCTAACCTTTCTATGTCTGTGTGATAAAGGAAAGGGAGACGAGAGGAGCAAGAGAGGGCAGGGGAGAACTATGGGGAGGACCACGGACGTGTATTTAAAAAGACTTCTTTTATTGGACCATGTGCAGGCAGTTCAGTCACAAAGGCCTTAAATAGGATATTTTCTGTTCCTTATAGTCGTTTTCCCTTTTAAGTGCCGAAACGAGAAAAAAAAAGTAAGTTTACAACTCCTGGTACAATGGAGCTCTTCACTCTCAGGTTGCTGAGACCCAGGCTGACCTGGGAAAGTTAATTAGGAGGCTAACAATGACCAAGCCTGGGCAAAATACCTCGCCTCTGCTCCAGCCAAAGATGTCATCCATTAATTAGGCAAATCTTTAAGGTGGGCTTATTGAATTTACAGAAAGGCCGCAGTTTGGGCGGGCTAGGTTTTTTTTGATCAAGCCCTCGCCCCGGACAATGCCTTTTTTTGGTAGTAAAAAAGGAGGGGATGGTCGGAGAAGAGGAGGATGAGAAAAGGAAGAAGGAGGGGAAGAAAAGAAACGTATGGTTTGCAGAGCAGTGAGCCTCAATGGCAGTGACGACGGGGAGATTCGCGGGAGGTTGAAGGGGGGCATGCTTTGCCAATGATGTCATGCTAAGACAACCTGGAGGCCTTGGGAAGAGAGTAGGGGAGGGGGCATTCTCCAGCCACTCAAAGTTAACATTACTGCATCTGGGCAAGAGGCTTTTCAATCGAGGATCCTTTCCTCTAACAAACACACACACACACAGACACACACACCTACACACACTAAGGCTCATTTACTGACCCAAGCTCTCACTTTGACGTAGTTCTTTACTGCCTATGTCATTGACCCATTCAGGGAAAGTCACATAGCAGAAGTCTAATTTGTCGAATTTAGCATCTTATCATTTTTGGAATGGCCTAATTTTATACTTTGATGTTAACTTAAACTGTTTAGAGACAGAAGCGGAATCGCCAAAATAATACCTTCATACATTATTATGTTATTTTGTATCTGATTCCACTCATGCTGGACGGTAAAGTATCACCTACATTTACCAGACGCCTTTGTCCAAAACGACTTACAATAGCAAGTGTACACAATTTTTGAGCAATTAAGGGTTAATGCCCTTGCTCAGGGGCCCAACAGTAGCAACTAGGTTGTAGTGGGGCTTAAACTGTTGACTTCCTTATTGCTAGCCTTTAGTACTTTAACCACTAAGCCATCACTGCCCTACCCACTTCCAACTAAGTCATCACCTGACTGCATGTTTTAAATTGTTGATAGAAACTAAAGCAATCCATTGGGGACCCAATGAGAACATACAAATTCCAAACATGTATGATTTGCACTAACTCGACTTGTAAACCTACAATTCAGGATATCGCTGAATTGACCGCAAACATTTACAGATCACTAGTGTGTTGAAGTTTCTTAACAACGTTCTGCATTCAAACATGCATTACTCCTGATGTTTTGATTATAATTTTATATATTTGCATGTTTAATTGCTCTGGGGTTCTCACTTTTTGCTCTTTATACCACATTTTCTTTCATCCTTTTCAATTATGAAATTCTGAATGCTCTGTTTTCAAAGCTATCAAACATTAAAAATTACAAATTACAAAATTACAAATTACATTCATGCCCTTAGAAAATGTCCCTAATATTTGCCATTGCACAAGTGTCGGGTGCCATGTGTTTGGTGCACAGAAATTGCAAGTGCATTATTTTACCCTACAGTCCACAAGCACGGTCAAGAGAACCTTCACTCACCTTATAATGACTAATTTAAAAATCTAAAACAAGTATGAAACGATTACATTTACTGAAAAGGTTGCCTTGGTGCAGTTAATGTCTTCTTTTTTTCAAATACACTAAATGTTATTGCTGACTGAGTCAAACAGTCAGGCTGGCAGGCTATGTAAGACCGAGCTGGGTAGTTTACAGGAGTGGGGGTACCTTTCTAGCTGGCCTTTTGACATGAGAAGTCTTTGTGAAAAGAAGCCCCCTTCAATACCATTCTCTTCCCTCAAACGCCCCCAACCTCCCTCTGTCCCTTAATCAGAGGGGTGGGACCCATGTGTGTTTTTGCTGTTGGTCGAAAACAATCACTCGCCGGCCCTCATTACGCTCGGTGCACGTTCTGCCTCAATTAGCGTAAAGCCAAGACTGCAGTTTAAGTTAGTGGCTTGCATAAAAGTGCACTTGATTAAAAAAATTCTGCATGACAAAACATACAACTATAATTAACATAAGAAACCAATGTAATTATTATTTAATTACTTACACATGATTTCTAGCCACCACAAATGTTGCTTCTAAAAATATGTTTAACTTTTTCAATTAAGAATACATCTCCTTAAGTTTCTATTTAACAATTCGTGCTACTAGTGTGATTTGGTTTGTTGGGGATTAGAATCTCAAGCAGTCATTGTTGGACTCTTGAGCTAACGACTGACTCCAAGCTCTTAAACATGCAAGACTATGCAACAAAAAAGTACTGTATATCTATATGTATATATAATCTGCACACAGGATCTTCAAAATGTTTTCTAATTAATTTCTTTTTAATGAAGTGGTGAGCGTGGAAAGAGTAGAAATAGGTTGTGTATGAGAGACCTTGTAGTCTGGATTTAGCATGGATTGGATTGTAGATTCTCATGTGATCATGGTGGGAATGCAGCAAACTCACTCAAACAAAACATTTTGCACTGATGACATCTTACAAATGTAATGTGCTTGTGAATGTGCTTGTAATTCAGAATGGAAATAAACAGCAATATAAAAATATAATTGCTTGAGTAATCACTAAGCATTTTCCTCTAGGACAATATTTATGGTTTGTTTGCCTTTTTAGATACCAACAGATATGCTCAATGTAATTTATGTGCATCCAGACTCAATTATATCACTGACGTAATTATTATTACTCTATCTAACATCTATTTGGACCAAATTATTGTTTATAATATAATAGTTTATAAAGGAAAATAGCATGTACCAACGTTTCAAGCCAAAGTCAGTAAAATAATTCCACACAATTCCATTTAAAATATGAGTAAGTAAGTAATCCATTTGGAATTATAAGATTCTTTCTGCTTTCTTGGCAGTTTTCAAACATTCCAAATAGCAAAGCTGAGTACAACAAGCATAGAACTAAAACACTTTATATAATGTTAGGAAAAAATGTGAATGACTCAATTTTGACAAAATTATAAATAATATTATAATCTGAAGTATCAATGTGCCCTTTTAATTTGTTGGTCAAGAGGGAATATCTGGACAGCCTGGTTGTAATTTTTAAACAACTTAGATATGATACTATAACTATTCAGATCTCTGACTTCCTCTAAATGCTTTGAATAAATGTGTTTGGTGTAGACGTCATTGTCCCACAGTGAATAGTCATTCAGAAGTCATAGAATAGTCATGGTTCAGTGCCTCCCATGTCTCTCTTAAACAGTAAGTGTAAAAAACATACAAATCTAAAACGACAAATATTTTACACATGTACAAAAATTAAAAAATTTTCAATTACAACAACACGAGTAAAGTTACTCTCTCTGGTAAGTGTAGCCTAGTGGTTAAAGACTAGATTAGTAATTAGAAATTTGCTTTTTCATGTCTTATCCTGATCCAAGTTGCTGCTTTTGGTCTCCTGACCAACGACCCTCAACTGCTGTGACTCTGTAATGTAATTTTAACTTTAACTCATGATTTGACGAACATTAAAACAGGTTCCATTAGAACGACATTTTTGTAAAATGAAAACGCCTTCATGGATTCGTGTAACATCTGACCAAACTATGATGGTAAAAGTAATTTATAATAATTTGTGGAGGTTTGTTTTATTTTATGCAAATATGTTCCATGAGTTGCCCTAATAACATACAGTATATATGTGCTGCTTCTAATCGACATACAGGGGGGAACGAGTTAATGTCAGTCACTTTAAAATAAATGCGTCCTCTAAATACTGAAAATGTAAATAACACCTTAGAGTAATCAATTTGAGTATTTAATATCAACCCAATCTTGTATGTCTTTGAATTTTGGTAGACAACTAAAGCTCCCAGAGAAAAACCCGACAGACACGACAGTAAGGACCTGACCGCTCCAATCAAAACCAGAACCTTCTTGCTGTGAGGTGACAGTGATAACCACCATTATTTTGAATGGCTAAATGGCTTGATAATAGTGCCAGCCATTTCTCTCTCAGTCATTAGATTTTTACATAAAACATTTTAGCACTATGGGTCAAGATGAAAGATAATGATGTCATTTGTAGACTCGATTTCTCACCTTAATTAACGTTCACTAAACATTTCAGCATCCTGGCATGCACTTTGAATTTTAGACAGCACTCATTTTACAGCACTTGCTTCTTAGAGCTTGTTTGTGTGCTCAGATACTTCAGATTCCCTTTATTAGTAACATAGCAACAAACCACTTGAGGTGGAACTACATTTCTGGTGAACTAAATTGGCAATTTTCAAAGCAAAACTGTTACATTAAAAGCAATATAACACTCACTTTCTTAACTGCTTATCCAATCAGGATAGGAGAGAGAGATTCTGGAGTCTATCCCAGCTTTTTAAAGGGTGCATGGCATATAGGAACAATCTAAACTCTGGACACTCATTTATCTATAGGACAGTCGAGAGTCTAAATTAACCTGACTGAATGTTTTCGGACTGTGGGAGTAAGCTGGAGGTCCTGGGGGGAAACCCACTCACATTCATGGAGAATATGCAAACTCCACACAGAAAAGATTCAGACCACCTTATGGTTATTCAACCCAGGACCTTCTTGTTATCATAATGTACAGGATACATTTATATGTTCTCGGCCAAGTAGCACTGTCCCCTCACAGCAAGAAAGTCTTGGGTCAGATAAGCGATAAAGATAAAATAAATAATAATAATAACTGAAGTTAGTAATAACGAGTGAGATTTCTCAACCAGGGGGTTATGGGTCACAGCTGATTGAGAGAGCTGTGGGATTAAATGGGATGGTAAAATTGAAATGGCAATACACCATATAGTAGATATTTTGTGATGTCATATCAAGCTGTTTAAAACTGCCGGCAGTCGACATTGAGATTGCACAGATTTGCTCAGCAATTTTTTAAAAACAGAAGTTAAATTTTAATGCTGTATATTGTCTATGGAAGTTACTTTCAAATAGGTCAATGAATATGCCACATTCAGTATTTAAAAGTAAAAATTAATTAAAAGTTTTTGTGAGTTTGCTCCACTTATAAGGTTAAAAGTAATAGCCAGAATGGAACGGTGTGGTGGTTTATTTAAAATACAGAGCTACTGTATGTATTGTATGTTTATTATTGTTTATTACAGCAATCTATGTTCTATGACTTTAAATTTAACTGCAAATATATTTGTTTTTATAAATAAAAGACCATATAAGTCTTTGGCATGGTTACATAAGAGGAAAATATTATTGAAATTATCTTTAATAGGAAAAAATTAAGAACAAGGGCCAGTGGTAGCAGAGGTGTTAAGGTGCTAGACTGGGCTTCTGGACTTACATGATGCGCAGAGACAGTGGGACAGAGCCAACATTTTCGGGGACCTCCTCAGACTTGCCCAATCCCCCTATCCTGCCAGTGCTAAGTTGGCACTGTTGGTCCACTGAGCAAGGCCCTTAACCTGCAGTTGCTTAAAAGCATGTCATAACTTTAAGTCACTTTGGATAAAAGCATCTGCTGAAAATGAAAGGAATAAGGAAGAACCCCCCAGAACCAAGTCAAAGGTTCACTGTAAACAATTATATATACAGTGTTGGACTATCTAACTTAATCTGCCCAGTTAAGCACATGAGAGGTAATCCTTGAACCTTTCTGGCTGTCAACAGTCCCCACCCCCCTTCCCAGTTCACTTCACTGCAGTCCAGTTAGTTTGGCCGCTCTTAGTAGGTAAGTCAGCCTTAATCTACGGGAGCAATGGCAGATAGATGAGAGGGGACAATAACCAAGTCGAGCGTGAAAGATGAAAACGAAATCTCTATTATCAGCTCCGGCATTTCCCAGCGACACGCTCAACATCGGGCTAGTTTTTGTCATTCGGGTCAGACACCGGGGAAAAGCGAGGAGAGGGATTTGGGGGTCGCTCTGGGTTCGTGGACTCACACGATGCCCAGAGACAGCGGGACAGAGCCAATATTTTCAGGGGCCTCCTCAGACTTGCACAATCCTCCTATCCCATCCCGCCATAAGCATTAAATGCGCTCTGACTTTATGTTGTATAGGCTGAACGAAACAAAAAAAGAAGCTCAATGCTGAGCTGTTTTGGAGGATTAAGGAGGGACCCAAAAGCCTTAGAATAACTTTAGAACAACTTTCCAGCTCCTCTGTACAACCCCCGTCCCCAGGCCAAGTTTAGTCAGTGAGGTCAAGCGCACAGCCTTCATCCCACCCTCCATATCATGGTCGTAAGCACACCGGGGGGGTATTAAGATAAATCAAATCAACCTGAGACGCTAAAATAAATGAAAACATCACAATCCACCAGCAAGCACAAAATATTCTGATAAAAGCAAGAATACGAAGATCTATTCCTAATACATAGTGTTAGAGGAACTGTAATTCTTTTTTTGGACTGTGGGATGAAAACCAACGCATCAGGAGGAAACCCACGCAAACACATCGATAACATTATCAATTAATTTAATGTTTAAATAATTTGAAAATAAACCGTGATAAATAAAATGTGTTTTATTTTTCAAAGTGATT
>JAOTRQ010000014.1:824463-837002 GCA_028565875.1 Hoplisoma paleatum | reverse complement strand
ATAATGATGTTTACAGTGAAATGGTGAAGTCTTTATACAGAGGGGCAGAAACATTTAGGGGTCACATCTGAAAGAAATTCGCATGTTGTCCGCATGGAGGCAGAATGTACCCAAAACTCCTTATTGGGGGGAGGTATTGATGACCTCACTGCTACTGTTCCTCAGCCCGAACAATGAGAATGGAACCCTCACATCTACAGCCTGGTGCATTCGTTCATTCATTCATTCGTTAACTTCATTTTCCTCAAACAAACGCGTCTCTCGGTTGCATCTGCAGGGGAAATGAAGTCCGATATAAAACACAGAAAGTGTTTCGCACCCAGCGAGCGTAAGTCTGCAGCGCAGCGGCTATAAATCAAACAGGGCAACGGCGCTGGCTGCGATTCAAAGCGCCCTGACCACGCCCACGCTGGGGCGGGGTTTCAGTCTGGAGTTTAAAAGCAGCGCGTCGGGGCGGAGCGAGCAGACGTGAGAACGCGCTGAGTCGTGGTGGTGTTGTCGGAGTCGCAGTCGGTGGATGCGCTCGGTAAATCGCGCTTTGTCAACGCGTATAGAGGAGATATTACACACAACGGGAACCGAACCCACACACCCACGGCGAGAGGTAAGAACCGCGAGCCGTATTTACTCGTGTTCGTCACGGGTGGGGTGGATGTTCTTTATTTTGGGGGCTCTTTGGGGGGCGTTTTGCGCAAATGTTGCGCGTAATGGAGAGTTTTGACTTGAAAGATACAGAACGAATGATTCAGGTTCCTTGTGGAGAATTGTTGTTGTTTTTGTTGTTGTTTTTGTTGTTGTTAGATGCATTTGAGTCTATTAAACAGTATATATTAACAATATATGCTGGGTCAAAATAACACACACACTTAGGAACAATTAATTAATATGGACCCACTTACGAACAATTAATTAATTTACACTCAATTTTAACAATGCTTCTTTACATGTGCTTTTTCTTTATACGTGCAGAATTACTCTAAATAATGACACAAATAGTTCCCAAAGTTATTTAGTCATTTTTATACTTTAATCAAATTGTCAAATTGTGCAAGGCAATAACTTACTGTAATATTATATTCTAGTCACGATCATAGTGCATGAGATGTCTTATAATGCAATGCACTAATGCAAAAGTATTTCAACTGCACAATAAAGGTTTGTTGATGTACTAGAAGTGATGCCCCAGTCCTAGAAAACAGCTGATCTGCTATTAACAGCCACATGTGTTATTAAGAAATAAGTCACATATGTAACCTTTTTCATATAATGTATATAGTTTGGCTTTGAATGTGATGATTTGCATGTTGTAAAACAGATCCTGAACAATGCTGGATAGGAATGTTATCAGAACCACAAGCAATAATGAAAGTGTGAGTGTAGTATGAGTGTGTGTTGTGGCTCACTGACCAACTGACTCCGATCAGACCCGGATAGTCCAAGTATCTTTAAGTTCAAGCATGAAAAGTTATATTTACTTTGCTATATAGTGGAGTGGAAAATATACTGCAGTTCTGCCAATACAATCATCAGATCAGGTTGTTTAAAATATTGTTAATGCATAAACACAAAATTCTCTGAGTATTCCTTGTTTATTAACCGAAACACCATCATATATACTTTTTAGTCCATATTGCTCCTTGTACAATTGATCAGATAATGTGTTAAGATCTAATATGATCACCTGACATATGTGGGCTGTACAGTACATCAGTAAGTAAGGGTAAATGATATGAAAATATTTACAGAGATGCTGCACCATGGTTTATGTCTTTGCTTCTGGTTTTAAATCCTTTGGGTTGAGCTGCTTCACACTCGAATGAAAGGAATGTGAAAGCATAGTGGAGGAGAGAGAGATTTCATTTATACAAGAGTCTTAAAATAGCCTTTCTTTTCCTACTTCTTATAAAGTGAGAATAATACATACTGAAAAGTTTATCTTGACATGTATCTTTCGTGTCAATATGAGACCAGGCAGTTAAGTAAATTCATATCCAGCAGTGCATCATTCGTTTAATTAATCATCATAAGCGGTTACGGTGTTACTATACACACACACATTTCCCTAAGGCTAAGATTTTGTGATGTAAGCAAATGACGTTAAAAACAAACACAGTGAAAACAATCTCAAGTAGGGAAATTTTACACAATGAGGATCCTGACACAAATGTATAGAATTACTGGTTTTGCTGACCTGCTAAATCAGATCAGATCGAGGCTTCCCAAGAATGCTTGAACACTGAGCAACAAAAGGTAATATCCTGGAATGATTTCCTCTATAGTTCTGCCAGTGCAATCATCTGGATAGGCTGCCTGTCTAGCAAGAAATCAGAACCAGGCAGTCAGCATCAAGAATGGCATTTTCAGGTCATGTTTGGTAAATCAAAAGCAAAACTGTTGTCCACTGCAATTGTATTTGTCTAAACTGGCGAAAGCATTTCACTTGGATATGTTCCTCATTCGTCTGCAATGTAGTGTAGACGATTTGCAATGTTTTGACTGTTCATGTGATCATGTCATGTCATCTGAAAGGTTTCGCACTCTGAGCGATATACAGGAATGTGAATGCAGAGGAGCTATTTTGAACAGATGTGCTACTTGACATACTATATTTAGGCATCAACAGCAGTAGACTGGAGTCCTGGACTTCTAGTTAACGGCTCTTCTCATTATTTTTTCAGCTTGCATATAAAATCCACCATGCCTGCCATGATGAAGAACTCCGACCTGGAGTTTGATTCCTTCCAGCCGTGTTTCTACCCTGACGAGGACGACTTCTACTTGTGCGGCCCGGGAGAAGACATCTGGAAAAAATTCGAACTGCTACCGACTCCGCCACTATCTCCCAGCCGGGCTGCTCTAGCCAGCGGGGACTTTGCGCTAGAGTGCGAGTCGTTGGGAGTGTTCGGTCTGAACGATCCACTCGACTGGGCGTCCGAGCTGCTGCTCCTCCCACCGCAGGACCCTGAGGATGAAGCCTGGCGCATCCCAGAGGGAGACCTGTTCGGTGCCTGTGGTCTGGATGACCCGGTCATTTTGCAAGACTGCATGTGGAGTGGCTTCTCTGCGCGGGAGAAGCTGGAGCGTGCCGTCAGCGAGAGGCTGGGGCGGACGGTTACGGTGTGCGCATCTTCGACGACGCCTGTACTTAAAAATGAGCAGAGCAAAGTGCCGGAGACGAGCAGCGCTGGACCTGGGACAGAGTGTGTGGATCCTGCTGTGGTTTTTCCCTTCCCTATCAACAAAAAGAGCGCCTCACAGAGCACAGCATTGGTTCCTGAGGCCAAACATTCGGATGACATCCCTAGTGAATCTGGTAAGTACAAATAAACAAATAAACTCTGAAAGGTTATTTTGGGAACGATTTTATAGCTAATCCAGTATTGGATAACTGTACCATATTTGGTGCCAGGATTTATTGCTGGTCTCTGATATGAGATATTTCGAAGAGTCAATTAATTTGACTGCTGGGAACCTTATCTGCATTGAAAATCATGAGCATTCTTTAGCTTGCGTTGGCAAAGAATGTCAGTGTCCTTTAGGATATGTCTGTCCAGCGATATTACAAAGGTAAAAAGGTGAAAGATTTAAATGGCCCTGAATGGCCCACGGGGACACTTCTGGACCATTTGCCCATTGAGAATGTTTGGGGGGAGGGGGTTGTAAATCCACCCATCAAGGGGAGTGAAATTCTTTGTGTTCTTCAAAGGTGTGAGTGTCTTTCTAAGGGTTAGTGGTGAACAGTGTTATGTAATTACACAGTGTCTGCTAGCTGGTTTCCAGTAGGTGGCAACAAGAACTGAATCCCGAACAGCACAGCAACCAGAGTTGTAATTACATCTTAAATGTGTCGCAAATCAAGCGACCTGTGTGAGAAATTTCACAGACGTTTCCTTTAGTAGGTTTCGTCCTGACCGACCGTTGTTTGGTATGCAAATCTAGAACGATCGTCTCACATGAGCGCGAGTTCAAGACCTGGCACCAGTCCTGGCGTGTGGTCTTCATAGAAGAGAGGGAGTTTAGTCAGTGAGCGGGAGTGTGTGTAAGAGAGAAAGAGAGAACTAGGGCTTGACTTGGCAGATGGACAAACCCCGCCAAAGGCAGCGGAATAATAAAGAGGGAGGGAAAAAAACAGCACCAGCCGTCTCTCTTTACAACCTTTGAACGAGCGCGATCTTCCTTCAGCTGTCCGCCTGGCTCAGGTCCAGGTCATGTGCCCCGGGGTTCGGCCGAAAGCCCGCGAATGATCACAGCTCTCGATTACAACACTCTTTCTGCGCTCGTAGAAAGAAAAGGCTCCTTTGCTCCCCCTTTACCCTCCCTACGTTCTAGATCCAAAATAAAATATAGCCCCTAGCAATAGAGAGAGAAGAAAAGGCACTTTTTTGTCTTCTGTAAAGCCACCCGGTCTTGCCACACGCAGACGGGTTCTTGCCTAGTTCGTTTGAAGTGTAAGACCGTAGGATTGTGCTAAATGGCAAACACACTTCTCAAGAGCTTAGCTCATGATCACTTCTATTATTTTATAAATACGACCCTGAGGAAGTTGCGTCTCGGCGTGTCTTCCGTCTCCTGCACCTGGACCGGCCGGAGGCGAAGCGACTCCTGAGCAGACGGGAGTTCATTCTTATCAAAGCTTTTCAAAAGGTGTATTGACTTCTATGATATTAAGTTTCTTAACGTTGCATTCTTTCTCTCATGACAGACGATAACACAGACGAAGATGAAGACGACGATGATGAGGACGAAGACGATGAAGAGATCGACGTCGTCACCGTCGAGAAGCGGCGCTCCACGGTTTCCAAGACTCACAACCAGCTTTCGTCTTCAACGAGTCGGACAAATTCATGTTCCAGCCGGCCTCAAGAACTCATCCTGAAAAGAACAGCGACTGCCTCCATTCACCAACAGCAGCACAACTACGCTGCTCCCTCTCCTTACTCAGACCATTCGGACTTTTCCTGTGCTCCACCTTCCAAGAAACTCAGGTCGGAAAGTAGCTCCGTCTCCGGCCCTCAGCGTAGCACCAAATCCAGTTCCTCGTTGCCGCATTCTCCGAATGGAAGCCATCGTCTCAGGAAAACCGGCTCAGGCTCCGACTCGGAGGACAGCGAGCGTAGACGCAACCACAACATCCTGGAACGTCAGCGACGCAACGATCTCCGCTCCAGCTTCCTGATGCTCCGGGACCAACTTCCAGAACTAGCCAAAAACGATAAGGCGGCCAAGGTGCTCATACTGAAGAAGGCCACGGAATACGTGGGTTCGCTCGAGAATCAGGAGCTCCGGCTCCGTCAGGAAAAGGACAGGCTCCAGGCAAGGAGGCAGAAGTTACTCCGCCGCCTGGAGCAAGCCAGGACTCGCTAAAGTTAACCGTTAGCACTCGCGGCTGATTAAAAAACAGCCTCCTTATGGACACTCACTGCCGCCACTTTCTTTGCACATTTTTGGACGTCAAGAATGTTTTGGGTTTACTTCGCTCATTCCGGTCACATCTAGAAGAACAGTATGCGACAGGGAATGAGAAGGGGGAGCTCCCTTTCTCCGTCGGTTCCTTTGACCCGGGACTTGTTTTGTAGGACCGGTGTGACATGAGTCAACGAGGAACACGCAATACAACACAACCACTTTGCCTTTACTCTTCACAATAAGCAAAAATACTTTAAAAAGGACTCGGGTGAGCCCACGATGGCTCGACTCTTTGACCTCTCGATGGTGCTGATGCTCCCGGATATACCTCTGCGCACCTTGATGTCAGTTTAGCAAAACACTATCAGTCTGCCTTGTTTTTGTTTTTGTAAGAAAATATCAAAAACGCTGCCAATATACCAAGACTGGAAGTTTATATACTTTTATTAAGTACTGTATGACCTCGATTAGTGAGGAACTTTGTAATATAATATCGTTCTTTCTGGATTTTTTACGTTCTTTGTTCACACAATACTTACTAATTTGTACACCTACGCTTTAGTGTGCTCCTGATACATACTAAAATTGATACTTATATTTTCGTATGAAAATGAGTTGAGTAGATATCACTATCTTGTTTTATCTCTTTGCTCCCGTTTATCCTTTTTGTACAGAAATGTCTTTACAATTTACCTTCCATGTTTTGTTTATATATTTGTACCTATCGGGTTCATAGAACTGGGTCGACGGTAATGTCTCTCTCTCTCTCGCTCTCTCTCTCTCTCTCTCTCTCTCTCTCTCTCGCTCTCTCTTTTGTACATGTACATTTAGTGCTGCAACTCATAGCACTTTGAAATACCTCAATTTGAAAAATAAATAGAATTTGAAAACAGACTAAATTTGTTGGTGTTAAATCACTTAACGCTCTGTATTGAGAAAATATAAATGATGGTAACACAATGAGTGACTTCGATCATCCATTTGTGTTCCCCTAAATGGGGTCCGGGACTAATAAATGTTCACGGTTTCACTGAATAGATTGCGGTCCTAGATCGGACCAGGTAAGAAAGTGTAAGTTCAACAAATAAACAAACAAACCACCCAGAACCTGTTTCCTAGGATGATTTTGAGTACCACCAATACTGTGATTAAGACTAATAAATACCCCAAATAATTAATACTTTACAGAATATATGCTCCAATCCCAGCTAGACTGACCCACATTGATTCAGATAATGAAGTCTAACTGAACAAATGAATGAATGACCATTGTGTGAATGAGAATCTATTTTAGTAATAGTTGTACAATATATGTCTACAGCATATATAAATCACAACAGTGATAAATGTGCAACACAATCTAGTGGAAGGATGTAGGAACAGTTCTTGTTAATTACGGTAATTATTGTTGACTGAGTGGCTTCCATCTTTATCTCAGTGTTTCCCATGCTATTGGTTTGAACCTACAAGACTAATAAACGTTTAGTTAAATCAAATAGACTATAAAACCCAGATTAAATAACATGAAACAGGTAAGAAAATGTAAATATGTAACTCCATTTAAACCCAATGTTCTATAGAAAAGGCTTTGGTACAAGCAAGTGTCAATACTGAATGAATGACCACAGTTCTGACCAAAAAATCAACAGCCGGTTACTTCCATCTTCCACCCAGCATTCCCAAGGATGGACACTGGTTTGTGACCAGTTTTAAAAAGTTTATACTGGACTAATCCATGCCCACAGTTTAAGTTTTACTCTCAAACAGACTGACCATCAGCGATTGGCTAAAAAACCAGATCGATCAGTGTGAAGCTGGTACGAACGACTGTTCTCTTGTTTGGTAAGGCAGGTTGTTTTTGTCTCTATTACTACAGGTTTGATTCTTAGCTCCACTTAGTGTCAGTGTGGAGAACGGCATGCTGGTAAATACTTTGGAAAAAGCTTTAGATAGGTATCAGTGTGATCCCTGACGTTAGAAGAACTAGATCCAAACCCAAAACGAAGTCAATCAATATGGAAACAGTGTACGTGTGAACGGAGAAGACGGATTTTGAAGTGCTGTATGTGTTTTTGATTTATTACATGGCCAAAAGTATTCAAAGCATTCAAATACAGAGCATATGCTTCAGTCTACAGTAACATTATTTACAGTGCATTTGTAGAATTCAGCACATTTACTCGAAAGGAACTTGTTGGTTAAGGACCTTGCTTATGGGTTTAACTGTGGTAATTTGGTGATGGTTGGGATTGTAATAATTTTTTGCTTATAGGTGCTAAGGTAAAGTCAAATTCATACAGCTGATGAAGTAGGTGCTTGAGGTCCTGTGTTCAATTCTATATTTAACTGCTCTACATTTCCACCAAATGTGATTGAGTGAGTAAATTTGCAAGTGTGCTGGATTTGGTGTTTTCCCAGGTGATTCCTGACCTATTTCCACCAATAAAAATATCTGTACACTTATTTTTTGATTGAAAGTTGCAAGAATGGGGAAGGGGGAGGGGTGATAGTATTGCTTAGGACTGAGAGAGTTTATTATCTTTACTGGACACATGATTGTGAACTACATTGTGAGTTTAGTACCAACTTATTTTTACCTTTTTGGACATTTGATGAAGTTTTCCCAGGAAGAGGATACCCATGTAATAATGATGTGATAATAAAGTTGTGGTGCACAAATTAGTGGGGATAATTTGGGACAATTCCAAATCTGTATATATTCCACCTATTGGAATATTGTTTGTAAAAAAAAATCCTGCTATTATAATTACCCGCTGCCTAGTGGTTGTATATACATTTGGGTAAAGGTGTCTGCTAAATATAAAACAACCCCAAGAATTTGACTGAACTAAACACCCATCCGCCTTAAATCATAGGAACATCGCTGTCATCTTAATCATAACCATAATCAAGCGAATACTCTATGAAAGTTGGATCAGGTTATCAAGAAGAAATTGATGCAAATCTTGAGGGAACATCAGTCCTTTATAGAGCAGTTGGAGATTTAATTTAAGAGTCTAATGAATCTCGGTCCCAAAGGATTATCCCTTTAAGGAAATTAACTTCTATTTGATTTATTTGAATTTTGTATCTTGTAATTTCTCCAGAGAGAAAAATCATGTAGCAGTCAGATGAACAGTCAGATGTTTTCAAAATGTCCATTTAGTCGGTGTATTATTAGCGTACAATAAGCACTTTATTAAGTACAGCTGGATTGTATATTTTTAGGATATTTAAAACCTGCATGGATGACTGTCCATCATTGGGGATGCTGGGTGGGAAATAGGAGTAACTGGCTGTTTATTTTGTGGTCAGAACTGTGGTCATTCAGTCAGTATTGACACTTGCTGGTACCAAAGCCTCTTTTATTGAACATTCGATGGAACAATTTTTTCTTATGTATAAAAATGTTCTTACCTGCTTTGTGTTATGGTTTTATATATATTCAATAAAATGAACATTTATTATCCATGTAGGTACAGTGAGTAATTGTGTACATACGAAGTCAAGCTGTATGGTGAGTACAGATTATTATAGGTCAGTTATGCACAAAACAACAATCAGCATCTACTAGTCAATCACATTGTTTGTTAGTAGATTATGGCTTATTTAAATAGGCCAGAGTGATTGGACTTGAAATGTGGCCACTGTTTCTAAACCACTTGCATGTGGCCACTTGTCTGCCTGAACCAGTTTGAATCTACAAAGTTTTTCTGTTGTAACTTAAACTGTCTATGAAGATGAGTGCACAACAAAGCAGAAGGAACCTAAATTGTAACCATACAATGTCCAAACTTAAGAAGACTTAAGAAAAATTTGATATTTTTGTAAAATTATTTGATTAAAGTCATTGGCAACACCACCCATATAAAGAAATAAATTGTAATTATATGAATAATTTTGAGATAAACAATGGACTGACTTCCTCACTATTACACTGTATCACTACTGTACGTATAAATTTTGTACTCTGCTTTTCTCCCTTTCATTTATTTTTATCACCTTTTCACTCTTTTCTGTTCAAACTGACTGGCCCTTTGACGAAAAAAAGAGGAAGAAATCGTCCCTCTTTGTGCCCCCATGATTGTAAAGTATAGGGCACGCACAGATGCCATTCCACGAGGGCGCACACAAAAACACACGCTCCCTCACCAAGAGGCGACATTGAAGCGTGCTAGGCTTACACACAGCGCCATTCCTGGCTTCATTGTTCAGTACAGTTTCCATGGCAACCGGAGCAGCTGCAGCATGGCGTACTCGGAGCTGAAGCAATGTTTTATCCCGCGCGTGTGTGTCCTCTCTTTTGTGCCAGCGCGATCGTGACCAGGGTGTCTAAGCGGGTCGTTGATTATTAAGTCCGGGCCACATGGCATGAAAGTGTGCTCTGAAAGGGTGAAGGGAGAGAGAGAGAGAGAGAGAGAAATTCTGGAAAAAGAAAGAAAGTCCTTTAAGATTCGTACAGTTCGGCGTTCAGTTCAGGACAACGCAAAGGTTACATAAGAGTCTGAGATTTTAGTGTGTGTGGGCCGAGGGATGAGGTAACCATGGGCGACCCCACTGTACCATCTGTCCCGTGGCTTATCTCGTCTGGTTATGGAGGAAAAAAACAAAAACATACAGACGGATGCAGACGACAACACACCAGCACGACTAAACCATTAGAGCATGCCGGATAGACGAAATCCAGATACTTGCTAACTCCCCCCCTCCACACACACACACACATACACACACACACTCACACATATACACATACAGTTCAGATTCAACAGATTTAACACAGTTTTCAGACCCTTAACCCTCTCTGCTGCAGGGGTTGCTGCACAATGATTAACAATACAATTTGACTCCAGCTTCCAAATAAGCTGACATACACAATTTATTTCACACAAAGAAAAAATAATTTCATTATATTGTACATTTGTACAACAAGTAATATTTCTCTTACTGTCCAGTCTCTTACACGGAGAGTCACCAGGGTCCTTACAAAGCATTGAAGACCCCACAAACTTTATAGTCCGGCATTTTCCCAACCATCAGATTACTGACCATATTTGTTTTCTACAACTACTGCGGATAATCCCCAGCTGACCGGTAAGTGATTGTTCATAATCTCTCCGGTATCCGCATCTTTGTAAAACTTCCGTCCAACAACTTCCATCTATTTCAAAGGTCAGCACATGGTCACCTTCATCTCACTGTTGGAGATGAGCTAATACACACACAATGACAGAACCTGAACAAAACATGCCAGTTTGAACGAGCCTGGCTCCTACAGGGCACAGCGATTGGGGCGTGGAGCTTGCCATCTGTCTCAGGTCAGGTGCAGAATGGAGAAATACAAGCTGAAATATGTGTGTAAGAAAAAGAGGAAGTCAAGGTGAGCAAAGTTAAAGTGATTGTGTTAGGAGTATCACACAGTTAGTCGATTTCAGCCATTCTAATAATTTTTTTTCTCTTTATAACACTGAACTTCTGTCTCTACTTACTGTATATCTCAGTTTGGCATCTTGTATGTGTGCCATGAATTGTACCCACTGAAGACCTGAATAGAATAAAGAAGTTGATTAATGAAACAAAAGGGGTGTAATTACAAACAACATAGATACTTGCAGACAAAATCTTAGCATTTATCAAATGACTGGTGAGTTTCAAAGCAAGACAAAGAAATTCTCTATGCAGTCCCGTTGAAGTGAATAGACACTCGGTTTCTGCAAGCAAATGCATCGATGCTACAGGAGCATTGTAGCGTCTTTGAGATGAACGTGCTTTGATGAACACATTTCTTGTCAGAGAACACAACTGTACCCAAAATTATTTAGGCATTTTAGGGGAAGCTAAAGTTCCCCTTACAGTTGTAGAGAACTGTACATAATGAACGGCTCAACATTGTATGTGTCCATATGTGTGCGATGGGCTGTAATATGGACGCCAGATGTTGCCTAGACACTTCGGGTCAGAACTAGAGCTACCAGTAAAACATTTTTTACTGTTTGGAAACAGTGCACGCACCTTGCATGGAATTTTCAACAAATCGCTCGTACAGCATCATATACGTTAAATAATCCCGGCCTGGATGGTTGTAAGAGTAACCATGGGAAGTCTGTCTCGCCCACAACCTGATCCAACGAGCCAAATAAACTGTGAACACGTTGCTTTCTTTATTCCAAATCCCTGAATAAAGGGAAGCTAACAGCAAGCAAAAACAACATGCTATGTTTGTATAACTGTTTAATAAAGTCCCTGTTTGAACTGTCAGACTGATTTGGGGCAAAAGTCAACAGACTGAGTACATGGATCTTGGCCTCTCATGCAGAGAAGAAAAAAAAACATTTATCTGAATATAATAAGGATTGTAGCATTTAATGTCTTAGATCTTTAGATAGACACACCAAGCCACTGTAAAAGCTCCCCAATAGACATGGTTTAAATCCATTACACTTGGTTTTACAATGATGTAACATAATTATACATAGTCATATTTCTAAAAAAAAATAGTAATTTAAGTAGCTTAGTAAATTAGATTATAGAAAAAAAACATGTATAACCGCAGAAGTGCTCCTGGGACATGTGTTTCATGTATTCAGGACACGCCCATGTCTTAAGGGCAGCCGTAGCCTGGTGGTTAGCGAACTGGGCTTGTGATCCGAAGGCTGTCTGTTCGAGTCCGAGAGTCAACAGGTCACGACTGAAGTGTCTTTGAGCAAAACCCCTTAACCCTTAACTGCACCAGGTGCCGTGGATAGGGCTGCTAACTGGGGTGCCGGTGTTGTGTGCTCACTGCTTTTGGCGAACAAACACATTGTTTGGCGAACATGTTTTATAATAGGTTAACTATTATATTAGCTAATGTAGTGTCAGGGTTGAAGATAGTTTAGTATCAGGGTGACAGGACAACATAAAGATAAATGATCTGCTGTCAAACACCATAAAAAAGTGGTAACTCATTTCACAGCATTAAAAAAATCATCTGCTTTTAGCAACACAGATCTGAATAATTTACACCTGGTTCTTGCAGGTGGAACAAATTTGGGGCCAAAACAGCTTTCACTATTTGCCCAAACAGAATTTGTAGCAGAACCCACATCAAAGCTTTCTTAATTCCTTATTCCAGCATTTATCTGTATGTATAT
>JAOTRQ010000014.1:778733-789964 GCA_028565875.1 Hoplisoma paleatum | reverse complement strand
ACACATATACAGATGTACAGTACAACAAAATGTTTCTCTTCGCATATCCCAACTTGTCTGGAAGTTGGGGTCAGAGCACAGGGTCAGTACGGCACCCCTGGAGCAGACAGGGTTAAGGGTCTTGCTCAAGGACCCAACAGTGGCCATGTAGCAGAGCCTGGATTTGATCCCCCGACCTTTGGGTTCACAGCCCAACACTCTACCCACTAGGCTACACTGTCCCTATTTTTACTGTCCCTTATTAGTAGTAGTAGTATTTTAAAAGAATTGAGAATACTGTTTCACCCCTGTGACACCCCTTACACATTTAAGAGAAATATTCCTTCACATTTAACCCAATCTGTGAAGTGAAACTTATTTACACACACTAGTGAACACACACTAGGGGGCAAGTGTGCCCACATGTTAAGGGTAAGTGTGTGAAGTCTGCATTCCCGTGTCAGCCCGGGTTCTCTCCGGGTACTCTGGTTTTCTCCCACCATACAAAAACATGCACTAGCTTGATTGGAGATGTGAAGTTGTCTTGTAGATACACACGACCCATGTAGTGCTACGTGTTGTCGTGGGAAAGACCTGGCAACCCACGTGGTAAAAACCCTTGCTAAGTAACTTTAGGGATCGGTAGCAATCACATAGAGCACCAAGAGTCAGATACGACTGGAAACGGTGACCCAAAACATATGGGGATGAAACCCAGGTACTTTTTTGTTGCTGTGAGACGACTGTGCTACCCACCAAGCCACCCACAATGAATTTAGCTTCTTTGTTTCTTAAACAATTGTGTTCAAACACAGGTTAAGATTTGCAGAACCTTCACAAAGTTCTTTACACAATTTCTGCATCTTCCAAGCATCTATCTCCTTACCTCGCTATTGGGATCAAATTGCACGAGACGAGAGAGCTGCAGGAGAAAAAAAACAATTCTTTTTTTGTTTACTTATTGATTGGTGCAGTTATTGTGAAGTCTTTATCCATGTAACATTAGACCAGAGCGAATTTAATACGAGTCCCAGTGGGAGCATTTCCACGGTACGCAGCATCCAGTAAATAACATCTTTAAAAAGCAGAGAGCACATATGATTGCAGGGTGATATAAATCATTGTGAATTACACACTAAAATGTTCAATTTCATCATCAATAACTCGATGGATCCGTAATTGTCCTGTCTGGAATAAGGACGAGATAACAAGTGCTTCAAATCGAAGAGATCTTGGGTATATGGGAACATATGGGCAGTGATGGCTTAGTGGCTCATGTACTGGGCTACCAAGCAAGACCTTTAACCCTATAAATTGCTCAAAAAATGTTGTTTCACAGTAATTGTAGGTCACTTTAGATAGACGTGTTTAAAAAATGCAGAAAATATAAATATAACTTTCTAGTTCTGATTTATACAGTTTTGACAACTTAATATTTTAATGATCGACATCAATAATCTCCAAAAATATTCATTTATGTCCCAATCAAAACGATCTTAACAGTATCTCGGATTACAAGAGCACAGGCATAACATTGGGACCACTGACAGATGAAAAAAATTAACATAGATTCTGTTCATCATGGCTCCTGTTAGTAGGTATGATAGACTGCAATACAGGTAAATATTCTATCCACAAAGTTGACGTTTGCCTTAGGAAAATAGGATGCAAAAGGTGACACGATTTTAGGAAGATAAAATACATACATAAGTGTAATTAGATGACCTAAATCGAATTGTTTTGGGCTGAACTGGATCACACAGTGAATGCAAAGAAAAACAAGTGCTCAGCACTTTAGGAAACCCCTTCAAGATTGGAAGAATGAAAAGAATTCCAATGGCAAAAATCAAGTGCGATGCGCAAAGCTGTCATCAAAGCCAAATAGGGCAACTCTATAAAACCTGTTCTGATTGGTTTAACATTATTTGTTTACACTACATGAAGTAAGTTCTCAAACCCCCTCTCTTACCATAAGGAGTGATTTTTTACCATTAATAAATGAATAAAAGCATGCATACATTAAAAAAAGTAAACATCTGATAATGATGTGTGAACATTAAAAGGTAATGACCTCTTCTGCTATCAAATTTTCGAAACCGCTTCTCTTTTTGTTTAATGTCCATGTCTGTAGCGTAGAGCAGACCGGCAGCAGCGGATTAATCCGTTACTGTAACAGAAGTGCCTTAATCTGATCCAGATGCAGAGCACTGTGTACCGTTTTCTCAGCCATGGACCGCAATGGACCCCTGTCGCCTCATCCTGTACCGCACCAGTGGATCCTGTACCAGAGCTCCTGAATCCATACAGTGATTCATCACACACACGCACACTCACACCGAGCGGCTTGTGTCTGAGGGCAGCGCAGGGAGTGCGCAGTGGCTGAAAGGCACACATTGTGCTGCTGTTTGGATAAAAGCGCCGCGGATTTCCGGTTCAACTGAGTTTACTGCTCGCGGTCTGACACAATGCGTTTCTGCTACTGAAGAGTTACGCCATCTGCTGGTCGAGCTAGAAGCAAATAAACGCTGCCATTTCTCAAACTGCACCTACAGTAGGCCTACACTGGCCGGGCATAACATTATGACCACCTCTCTAAGATCGTGTTGTGATCGTAAATCAGAACCATGGTTAACTTAGTCACTTGCTTACCAGTTTCTTTACTTAGAAAACTTTTGATGTTAGGTAAGCCGTCCTCTCCAGAACAACTTAGCTGTTTAATTATTATGCTTACTTATTTGTCATAGTTCTCTTATTTTCTCCTTCTAGTTCTCAACTAGATGCATCCTTCGTTTTGTCGGAATATAAGGACACATGAGGGACCCTTCAAATTGTGACCGTGCCGTGTCGCGGCATTGTGATGTAACCTTCCTTCAAATGCATCCTTCGTAAAAGAGACCCTCAATTGAATCCTTTGAAGGACTCGTTTGAGAGCCGGTTACCTCACAGCACCGCGACAAGGCTGTCAAGTTCAAAGAATGTTTCATACGCGTCCTTATTTCACAGAAATGAAGGATGTGTCTGATGTTTCCTTTGCATCCTGAACTATCCTAGTGTTCATTGCGCGCCAGTTTAATGGTAAAGTCAACCCTAATAAAGTATAAAAGTCATAACCCTTTACTATTAAACCCTAAAGACCGATGTTATGAAGTGGCAACCTGAGAAATAAAACCTTAAATAGTAAAAGCACCAAAACTAATATTTTCCATCCAGATAATTTAATATCAGTATCAGTCTGATATGTATGATGGCTTATTAAAGCCACATAATGATTTTTTTTTTACTTTTTTACTTAAACTAGCAACTAGTAATTTGATTACTAGTAAACTTGTGATCTAAACAGTAAACACTTTGTCGGCTGTCCCATTTCGGTTCTTTCTTGTGTGTCCTACCCATCCTTCGAAGGATGCAAGTCCCAGAAATAGGATGCACCAAATAGTACATGTCGCACTAAAACGACACCATTCTGCCAACGTAACGGAAAAGGCAGAACTTTCAACCGATTAATACCGGCCATCATCGAATCAGAAAAAGAGGCAACATATAACATCTTATAAATGTAACATAATAAAATGATTCATAGGAAATGCTGTATAATTACATTGTACTTAGATAATTGTGCGGTTTGAGACGCACTCTTTGAGTTTTATTTTAATTACATCATTGGATTCCTTGTGAACAGCTAATAAATGTTTATAAGATGTTTAAGGAACATAAAACTTGAGCTAGAAATCATTAATTTTAGAAAAACAGAGGACGTTTTAATGAAGTTAAATTAAGCTTTGGCGCCACCAAGTGGAGATTAGTAGTATTTTGAATAAATGAAAACGTATGTATAAATCTCTCCACAAAACGTTATATGATTAAATATGTGGCTACCATTTCTAATAACTGAAAAATATTAGCCACAATTCACCAATGCACTGTTACTTTCACATAATTGGATTCACAGGTTTTTTATAATAAATGAAAAGACCTCAAATCCTTCTCCTCTGCCAATAACGATCATACAAGACTGAGGATTGCTGCTTGAGGTAGACAACCTGTTCTTTTTCACCTGCACGAGGATGGTGCATATAGAGATCTGCATCATGCACAAACAGGCATCAGTCAGCAGCGATCATAAAGCAGCGATCACAAACTCACCGCACACCGAGCTAGTTAAATAAATGTTTAAATAAGTATGTTTTGGTAAAGTAAAATAATGAACTTGTTCTGCTCGTGCGTAAATGCTTTGACCAAACAATTCTTTTTGAAAACAAATAATTCATTTAAATATTCCTTGTACTAATTATTGTAAAAACAACAAATGCCCTTTTGTTTGTGATTAAGTTGCAAACTATACAGACAAAAATAGATTCATGTGTAGTTATATAATGCCAGTACACCATGCTTTAAAGTTTTAGATTAATTTAATTCTGTTAAAAGAATCCTCGGTTTAAAAGAATTAGCCAAATTAATTAATACATATCAATTCTCGATGAACGTTTATTTCCCCATTTTAAATTGTGGAAGTTTGTAGTGTTTTGAATTTTAAATTAAAATTTAGATGAATTAAGTGGGCGTTAACTGTTCGTGGGACAAACAATGTACACGCCGATGTTCTCGACGCTCATTCAGGACGTCTTTTAAAAAATTATTACCGCAATTCATGATAGTGACTTGGAGCTTTACATGATCAGTAATCAGATGTTTGAACCTGATACTTTTAGCATGCACTCAATCTACGATAATTAGTAGCAGAAAATTCCAAAGCACTCAGGACGCCAGCACAACCAACAGATATATTACAGCAAAGATCTTTTTTAATGGTCCCAAACATACCCACCAACTAAGAGTACACTCAGGTAAAAGAAAAATCAAGATATGACAAAACGGAAAGAAAAAAAATCAATCACATCTAGAGTTCCACTCAATCTTTAATCAAGACGGGCTTTACAAATTTTCCAAAAGAAATCTGCAGTTTCGAAGGGCAAAAAAGGGTAAAACGAACTCTTCCCCCTGATGAGATTTTAAAAACCTGTTCAAGTTCGACTGAAAACGTCCTGAACATTTAAAGGCAGGTCTCTTTTTTATCGTTTAAAAAAAAGGGAGTGGAAGAGAACAACAGAACGAGAAAATAAGGAGGAAACCACTGGCTTTGAAAGATGAAGAATTTCCGCTGAGCCACAACGATGAAGATGACATCAACAATGACAACTCAAGACCCTTTCTGCCCCCGGGTCTACTGGCAGGCTCCATAAACAAGAACGAAAAATAATAAGCGAAAGAACAAAGGGGGCAGAGAAGGAGAGAAAGAGATTGAGATGGGAAGTCAGTGAGTGGTAGTTCAGGATTGGCTGACCCGTTAGGGTCATGTGACGTCCTTCCCTGAGAGGGGGGTGGGGGGCAGTGTGTCCTGGTCCGAGCCTGGGATGCTCCATGAGGCACCAGTCTTTGTGAGCGTGCGTTATGTGTGTAAAGTCTGAACCCCATATTACTTTTAGCTTGGTTGAAATTCTGTATGGAGTCCTCAACGTTTGTCCACAGTTTTGTCTTCAAGTCTTTTTCGCTGTCTCCGATTGGCACTTGAATTCTCCGTTTGGAGACGATTTCCCTTCCCTCTTTCTTGCTCTGCCTTTCTCATGTTCCACATGGCACCCCCTCGGACTCCTGAAGGGGTTTGGGGCAGCGTTTAGTCTTTTATCCATTCGTTTGTGTTCATTCATATTGGTTGGATTTGAAGTTCTAGACTGGATGCTCTAATGAGTCTGTGAATAAGGCTCCTCTCCCAGCTCAACCTTGGTGACTGGGCAGGGAGGAGTGCTTTAGGAGCTTAGCTTCGATTTCTTGGAGAGCGGAGGACTCTCCTCTTTACTGTCTGAATCTTCTTCGTCCTCGTCGTCTTCATCGTCGTCGGGATAATCCACCAGACCCACCAACCCACCCTAAAGCACAAACAAGTACAAAATATTTGTTTAAAAAGGTTCATCAAGGTAGGTAGATAGTCAAAACAATATAATCCTTACTAATTAATTGATTAAAAGCAATTATTTTTTTATTAAAATAAAAAATAACAGGTCCAAAAAATACTAAACTGTTTAAACTTCAACACATCCAGTAATTTACCTTAGTAGTGACAGCTGCCGTGGGTGGAGAGTTCCTGGACCCCGAACCTGGAGAGCCAGTGTGCAGTGAGGCCGTGGTGGGTGATGAGAGACTGGGCTTGGTTGAGCTGGCGAAGGAGAGTTTAAAACTTGGGCTTTGTCGCCCAGATTTTCCTGATAACACTTCTTTGTCCTCTGATTCTTTCACTGTTGAGACAAAGTTGATGAATTGGTTTCTCTTATGACCAAAACAGAACCAAGATGGGAAAACTGTCAAGAGTCTGAAATTCCCGGGTTCGAAACTCCACATTGATGGTTTGTTGGTTGCCACTTTAGCTACTAGGATACACAAATCAGCGCATTGTAGTGGTGTTACCAAACTTATGTAAATAGGAGGGTTGTTTCAGGAGAAGTATTCAGTAAAGGTACTATGCCAAATGAATAAAGAAGAATTCATGAACAATTGATTCAATTGAAGCGCAATTCAAATCGTAAATCATATGAGATGGTGCTAATTTTTTTTTAACACTAACAAGTAGCCCAGAAAGCCCACAAAAGCCCAGCATTTTCAAGCATAGTTTTAACCTACCACATTCATTGTTTAGCCAAAAAGGTAAAATCACTACTTAAATATTTAAATATTTATTTTACTTAAAGTTCTTAATGGCATCACATTGTGAATACAAGCTGCTCCTACGTAACGATGATTGGTGTCAATACCACCAAAAACATGTTGAAAATATATTTTCTCTTGTAGTAATAATTTAATTACTTTTAACTCTCTGCATCTCGGTGAAAAATGACAAGCATCTTACACTTTTTTCTTTCCATAAACTTGCTGATTGGATCCATCAGATCTTCATCGTTCTTCACTTTGTCCGACGGTGGCACCACCGCTTCACCATCTTCCAGGTCTTCCTCATCATTAAACCACATCTCTTCCTCGTCCTCTAACGTTCGTGCATCTCGTCTGAAACGGTGGTTCCGGAGTATTGACCGCATGCTGATAAAACACAGGGGACAAAATACTGCCTGAATCAATAAAGCCCTAAACAAAAGAGCTTTTCAACACTAGAGTTAAATATGTTGTGCTATTTAGATCAGCCTGACCTGTCAAGTTTAGGGTTGTCTTGCCTTTCTCTCTGCTGTTCATACCGAAGCTTGAGACCTTTAAATGTCTGAACGTAATCGACATCCTCCAGAGCCTTCCAGTAGTTCTCTATGATATGAGCCGTCAGGGACTTTACATCCTCCTGAAGCAATCGTATCAAAAGAAATGATGTACATACACTTTTTTACACTAGTGTTTTTTCACTGCATGGATTGAATTAAATGCAGAGGAGTAATTCCTATGTTTGTAAAAAGCACAATGGAGTAAAGAGCATTCTAAATTCCGGACGCATGAAGCATGAAAGTTTTGCTGATGTGAAAGCAGAGCTGCATTAGTGTTTTTTGTCAGTAAGATTTCCAACGTTTTTGAGGATGTTGTACTCACCACACGAACATATTCAAACATCTCTATTATGGCGGAATTGATGAGGTTGTATCTGGAACCGTTGTTGAGGAATGCTTTGACCACTGGCTCAAACAGAAAGTTCCTCATTATATAACGATTGTAGAACTCGTCCTTCAGGCCGATGATTTTCCTCATGAAACGTAAAGAACCTGAATGAATGAGAGAATTCAAATCATGTAGCATCGACTTTTATTTAACAGTAGACCTGGTCATATGAATACATGATTACTGCTAAGAGTTAAACAATTATCTGGCCTTATGTTTTTTTTCTCTATTTTATATTGACAAATCTTTTATTTATTAATTCCTGTAAAATTAAATTCTGTATTTCTAATGTTTTTTTTTTTTTTGAGATAATGAATACATTTGTATTTTTGATGTAGGCACAAATCATTTTAATTGGAGCCCAATTCTGCAAAATATCTGCAGCATCCTCTAAACCAGCGATCACCAACGATTAGTCGCCCGCGGGCCTGTTCTAAAAATAGCTGCATATTTTGCATATTGATCTTTATTTGTTTCCTACCTTGTTAAATGATTGTTGAAAATGATTATGAGAAATCATTTACATGATCAGCATCTTCACATAGATGAATATCATTCATTATTAATAGTAACATGTCATTAAAGGTTATAAATTTGTTATTTCACAAGTGTGTATCAAACTGGTCGTCCTTCGCATTAGAGTAGCAAAAAGTAGCTCTCAGTTTCAAAAAGGTTAGTGACCCCTGTTTTAAAGCATATTTTATAACCATATAATTATCAGGTGTGTTTGAAACATCTTTTCAGACGGGGGTCAAATACTGTTCAGAATAATTGCACAGAGTACAAATATTAATGTGATTGTCTTAACCATTTGTCAGACTAGCACCTGCCTCCTCTGGCATGTATCAAATCACCAGCCTCTTCTATTGTGACAGCAGATATTCAAAAACATCATATTCTTGCAATACTGGAGGTCATTATGCTGCGACGGTGACGTGAAATATTCCTTCCCTCTAGTATATCAGACTGCTGTAAACTCTTCAGGTCACTTTAGAGCTTTGTGAATCGAATCTGCCTTTTTATTTTTAAAAGAAATATTGAAATCATTTTGGAAACATGAGTGTAGAAAAAAACAAATGACCACAGCTTTTTAAAAAGTGGACCTATTCCACCATGCTTAATTCAGAAAGTCACATTTTGTTGCCTATCTGCAATAAGTGCATCATTTTTGGAACTAAGCTTTTCATGAAAGACTCAGTCAGCAGTGGCCCCTTCCCCACTGAGCCTACAGCTGTGGGTGCGAGATACTGGAAGGGATGGATGGATGGATGGACGGAAGGATTGAAGCGTGAATAGACAGAATGCACTTAATTGCAAAGCCAAGCTGTTTGATTGCTTTGCTTTTCAAATCCCATCACGGTCCTCTAATGCAACTTAATTTGGTTTTGTTAAAGAGTTTGGGAGGTGGGGAAGCAGGCTGGTGAGGGGGGTGAGATGAGACACGCGAGTTTAAAGTTATCACTACAGACGCAATCGCTGCAACGCCAGCAAATTACGAGGGACCGAAATTCCAGAGTACATGAAAGAGGAGCGTCGAAAGAAAAAAGCCAAGCTGAAGTTAGTAATCAAAGGTTGAAGGAGTAATTGAGGCAGGCTGGGTTATTCTAGCAGACGCCAACCTTTCATCGCATGACTGTGTCGTTAATGGTGCTATTGATCCTACGGAGTGGAGGATCCAGAAGGCAATTATAGATACGAAATGCCATTCAATGCCACCCACATCAGCTGGCATCATGTTATAGGCAACATTACGGTTCAAGCCGCATCAAAAATAGTCATTCACATCTGATACTTAAATCCATCTCCACATCAGTGTAATTACAGGTCTCGAAACAGCCCTTCTGCTCATTTCAATACCAACACACGCACCCAGGCTTACATTTGATACATTATTATTATGGAATGTCAAATATCATACTTTGCTCCTACCCAAAGGCAAATGAGAGGTCAACTTCTCAATTATAAAACCTTAATACTGACCTAAATACTAAATTGTCCAGAAACCTTATTACAAAATTCATGGATTATTTCTGTGTGACTTTTTTACCTGAAATATGCGATCACAGTTTTGAGGCAGTGCAGCAGGTGAATAAGTGGGATCCATCTCCGTAAACTCCTCTGCAAAGTTACCCACATCCAGTTCATCCCGAATGACTGGTTTAAAGGGTGCCGTGACATTTTTAGCAGCTAGTTCTTCCCAGTTGATCTTCTAAATTAGACAAGTATTCTGTTAGCGTGTTGTAAGCACATGCTGCACTGTGAACATTTCAGTCAGTTGCTCTTGCCTGGAAGAATGGGTGTCCCTTTACATTCTGTGCCCCTGACAGTCCAGAGCCCAGTCTTTTCATTGGCTCCTTAATAAGGAGTCGCTGAATAATGTCTTTGGCCAGAGGTCCCATGTCTTTAGGGTATGGAGGATCCTTCTTTAGGATTCTTCTATAATTTGAAATGAAGCGAGAAATCATGTTACTTGGTACAAAGACAAAAAAAAGCATTTTATCATTGTTATTCCGTAATATAATGTCATATAAAGGATGAACTGCTAGGAATCACTTAAAAATTTAAACATAAACCCTAAATGTTTGTTAAAATAGTAGTTTTTTTAAGTAAATAGTTTCATCTAAGTGAAGACAGTGTTGTTTCAGTCAGATGCACCATAATAATAATAATAATAATAATAATAATAATAATAATAATAATAATAAGAGTAAAATTAAATAAAACTACAATTGTTCACAAAATGCAGATAATATACTACAAAAATAACTACAAAACATTCTGGCACTGTCTCAGGTGCGTTCCCCAGGTAAGGTTGCTTTCTGTGTGAAGTTTGCATGTTCTCCGTGTGTCTGTGTGAGTTTATTCTGGTCTCCTCCCACAGCCCAGACCAGCATACTGCTTCCAACCAGCATAATTGGAAATACTGCAATCATCCCGTGTGTGTGTGTGTGTGTGTGCGAGAGAGAGTGAGTGTGTGTGTGTGAGAGAGAGAGTGTGTGTGTGAGTGTGTGTGTGTGTCTGTACCCTGCAGCATACTTGCGACCTATTCAGGTGTTTAGTGTATTCGCCCAGTGTGACCCACCGTGATCCTAAATAAGATTAGGCAGTTAAACTAGCTGATTACTGGATATAAATAAACATTCCTAATTCTGTGTGGTGATGAAACAGGAACACAACAGTTCTAGCTTGTTTTGGTGTTGGTACATGAAACATGATTTTCACGTTTATATCAGTGAATTGTGTTTAAAACGGGTCCGGCAGTTGCAGCATGAGACTTTTGAACATAGTAAGTAAAACTACTTTATTCACAAGGAATAGGAAATATGGAGCAGTATGATATTTAAAATGATTGTTCAGGTTTATTCTGTCACACTGTGTAAAATATGTGCTGACTAAAGCTTTGGCCCTTTTGCAGTTTTAGCTAATAGCAGGGCTGAAGTGGGTCTGGTTCTAATGTACCACTTTTAGTGCTAAGCATCCACACTGGACACAATTATTTATTATTTAAAATATTATTTGTGATATACATAAGGCTGTCCGCAAATAATCGATTATTCGTTGGTCGACCGAAAAAATTACTAGTCGGCCAAATTCCATTGGTCGACTAG
>JAOTRQ010000014.1:766693-778633 GCA_028565875.1 Hoplisoma paleatum | reverse complement strand
AGCCAGAGGGCCCTCTCTGCCCAAGGGCCCCTGGGCACGTGCCCAGGTTGCCCCTATTGTAGATCCGGGCTTGAGTATACTAATAATTTATGGTGGCCAGACTAACACATAGTATGTTGGCCTGTACAAAATAGTTTGTTATTAACATATGCAGTGTTTTCTGAGTTAATTTGAAGAAGGCAATGATATTAAACATGATATTAAAGGTTTACTAACTTTTACACGCTTTTACTAACACTTTTACTAACTTGTGCACGACGAATTAACTGCACTGTGTCGGTAATCACAAAAATCGACTTATTTGATCGGATGACATTAGTGTTATCTGCTATCAGATATGTGAATAAATTTCCGACATACTGTTACTTAAAACCTCACAAAATTAACTTTATTCAGATTTTAAACCAGTATTTCCAAAAAAGAAAAATAAATTTACCAAAATGTTAATATTTACTATCAAGACACATTGCACATAGGACTACCCTTATTTGAGAAAATAAAAACAATTGACAATCTACTGGTATACTTTAAAAAAAAAAATTCCTACATGCTTTTGACTTTTTAGCTGTTAGTTGGTTTTAACTAAAAACAAAAAATCTATTTAAGTGAAGGAATGAACTATCGATGATTAGGAAAGTATTGTTTCTAATTTTTATCGCTGGACTCTGCACAGCTGTAACAACATGCGTGCGTCTGTCTACCAGAAGGGCTTCTTTCACATCCTTTTTCGTGGATTGTTTTGGCTGTTCGATCGAGGGCAAACAATATATATTTATCTCCTAATTTAAACCGGAAAAGTGTAACACTAAAACGGTCCTTTTTGGCATATTTAATAAAAAGGAAGACACAATCAAACGTGACGCATTTGTTTGAAGGTTTCGGAATAAAGTGATTTTTTTTTACACAAATACCCCCATTTTTATAATTTATTTTTTATATTTATAATTAGATTTTAACTAACGTACATAAAACACTAACGCTAATTAAACAATAATTACTGAACATTAAAAATATCCGATACTGTATTAGTTTGTGTACAAATTTTTCGAATAATTAATGTACAAAATAGAATAAGTTAATAACAACAACAATGAGAATAAACAGTTAACTTGCAGTGTAATTGCGTTGACGTTTCCATTTCTTTTGAAGTTATTTGTATAGCAAGGTAATAACAGGAGAGTGATGGTTTGGAGTTAATTTTGTTTTCGTTTTAGTACAGAATAGATTTCCTTTGTTTATTATAAGCATAGGGACGGATTTGCGTCACCGTACAACTTGTAGGTTGAGATAAAGTTGCACAAATATTGAAAAAAGGAAGCGGTAACAGTCATTATAAAGTTCCTCCTCCCTGCTCCGAAGGAAATATGGACCTCCGCCGTATCCTAAAATACTGACAGCTTCTATTTTAGGGACAAATCTAGCAGGATCATCCGGTCATTTAGAGTTAAATCGGAGCCCATCAAAAACAGGATGACCTGTATCGAGAAACCCCTGTTTCCTAATTCTTCTGTGCCAACAATTAGCCATAACAATTAGCCGAATGCTTAAAAAAATGAATAAATAAATTTATGAATTTAAACATTGCCACTTACACCAACCGGGACCTTTGTGAATCCGAGTTTTTTGTTGTCGACAAATGAGTGTAATTAAGATATTATAAAAGCCTTTTAAAATATGAATATTGTGATTTTTGAAAAAGATAGATAATAAAAAAAAATTACAAAACAAATTTACAGCATTTACCGATCCTTGGATGAAAAGTGTGTAAATAAGGCAAAATAAGTTCGTAAATAATATACACTTATACTAATAATAAATGTAACACTTAAACAAAAATAACCACAACTTGCTTTCGGTTATAGGCAATATCACTGAGACTGCGTGGAATCAAAAATACAATAAAAATGGTTTCACGTTAATAAATGTAAATGTCGTCTTAATCTACATGATTCCAAGAATTATCTGACATCCTGGAACCACCGTAAAGCCTGAAAGTAGATTGGTTACAGATGAGCCAATCAGCACCTCGGGAGTAACTTCTGCGTAGAACTTGGATCACTTTCTAGAATTGCATACTCGAGGAGAGCATATGTGGCCAGAAGTGAACGTCAGTAGATAAACACTTACCGGTTACCTACTTCATGTCGTGATTCCTTTTACATAGATACAACGGTGACCTAATAGAGGAGGATGTACACAGCTGGAGTGAATCCCCTTTATGCGTCCAATTTTAGCCTTTGGTCCGCCTATTGTTCTGCTGGTTTTGCGATGGAGACTGCGAAGAAACCTTCGTTTTGCATTGCTGATATTCTGCATGTTGGAGACGCTGAAAACGTAGCTGGGTCGTCGTCGCTCATGGCCCATATGGGATCCCGGGCTCAAGTTTATTCCTCCGCATCTCCTATTCGCCCATCTCCTATAGTACCGGACTCATCAGTTTTTGGTGCGCGGATGAGCACAGCGTCTGTTTACCACAGACATGGAATACACTTGACCTCCGTGGCCAGAACACTGTTTTCTCAGTCATCACCCCCAACTTGTAGCAAAGATCTAAAGTTCGGTATTGATCGGATATTGTCTACAGAATTTGAAACGAAGTCAAAAGAATCGTCTTTACTTCGAGGTAAAAAATACGTATTGTTTTAATAATTAACGATTATATAATACTGCATGCATGTCCATACTTAAGCAGAAACACATATAGTATGTTGCAACAAGTTTAGTAGTACAAAATACAATGTTTTGGTGCTTGGTTAAGGTTAATAGAATAGGGTAAATGCAAAGCCAAAATCATCCAAAGCAACCCCAGTGTCATATATACTACAATTTAAAGGCAATGTAAAAAAAAAAAAACCTTTATACACCGTTTGTATTATAAAAGAATAACAGCAATACTGGTGTGTTTCCTATAACAGATCTCACGTCTATTGTGAGTTCAAATCGACAGTCAGCCGTCCACGTCTCTGTGCAGCCGAGCCCAAGTCAGTACTTCTCCATAGAACCGGGAATGAGCGACGCGTCCTCCATGATAAGCTCCATAGGTAATGCCTCCTCCAGGCAGTCAGGCCAACATCAATATCAGGACACTTTTCCAGGTAGTGTGGCACTCGCCTCTTAACCCTCCCCATAAGGGCATTTCATTTATAGCCATGGCTTTGCAATGCTATAGTTATTAAACACAGCTGACATAGATGTATCAAATACACTTATGATTTGATACAAGATGAACGCAAGCTATAGAATATGAATAGTGATTCCTATTACTGCATGTAAAAAAAATTCCCTGCAAGTAAATGACAGCTGCTAACAACGCCCTAAATTATTTGTGTTTGACCTCAACAGGGCCATATGCAGTTCTCACCAAAGACACAATGCCACAGACTTACAAAAGAAAAAGATCCTGGTCGAGAGCGGTGTTCTCCAATCTACAGAGAAAGGGGCTTGAAAAACGCTTTGAAATACAAAAATACGTCACAAAACCCGATAGGAAACAGCTTGCTGCAATGCTTGGCCTTACAGATGCTCAGGTATGCCAGCGTATCAACAACTTCCTGTAATAACACATCGAATTGCCAGAATATATATATAGAATATATCTCTTAAAAGGTCATTCCAATATCATGTAAAGCTTATAGATAATAATTTAACCCACAATACTGTATAAATAAAAGCCGGTAGTGTTTACCACTTTAACGTTGTATGTCATTGCCAAAAAGGCATATTATTGTTATTACAGTATGACTTCACACTTCCTCAGCTGGTTTGGTTTTCGTACATTGAAAACATTTATTTGTTAGATGACTGATAAATAGAATAGACCATGTGTTTCATGGTTGTTGTGGTTATAACTTATTTTCTGTCTTTTATGTACAGACTAAAAATAAAACAATTAGAAAAACAAATGAGCTAATTTGACATAAAATTGCTGTGGTTTCTGGAAAACACTAATTATCATTTGCTACAGTTCTCAAAGAATTATATTTGTAGATAATTATCCAAATACTTTAAAAAACAATTTATATAATGCATTAAAAAATCCAATTAACATAAACCTTGACTTAATAAAACCTTGTTAATAAAACATAAGTATCTGATTTAAAATGTGTTATGAAAAGATGGCATTTATCAGTTCACTTTTACCCCATTTTTTGTCCTTATCTTTAGGTAAAAGTATGGTTCCAGAACCGACGTATGAAATGGAGACATTCCAAGGAGGCCCAAGCTCAAAAAGACAAAGAGAAGGGGCAGTTAGAGAAGAACGAAGAAGACCAGAAAATGCAAGATGAGACTGAATGTGAGAGCGAGCAGAGCGAGTCCGACTTCGATGATGAGGGGGAGCCGAAAAAGGAAGCCCTCATGTCTGAAGCAAACAAATCCAGTGTAATAACGCCCGGACCCCATTCTACAGCCACAGATATCCTCACACCATCAACAAACATCAGCATAGAGACAAATGTAACACCGCAAATGTTGTTTTGAACTTGATGCTGGAAAATCTAAACTTGAGAAGTCTTAAAACTATGGATTTTTGCATACTGGTTTGCATTAGTTGAGCCCTACGTGGCTTCTGGCTCCTTCAAAGCTATATACAGCGACGCAACTCACTAGAACTTTTTGAAATAAAAACGTGTTCTTTATTGTGAATCTTCACTTGGGCAACTTATTGTTTACCTGTGGATCTTTGGGAAACTAAAGCTATGTAAATCTTATTAAAATTTATAGTGTATTATATATTGGTATTTGCACTGAAAATGTAAATAAAACTGTTCCATGTCTCGTTACTCTGTAATTTGATAAATGTTTAAAGTCCAAACATGTATATGTATATTTATTCATATATATGTATATATACGCAGATATCTATGTTTATATTTGTGTGTAGTATTTACACACACACACACACACACACACACACACAGACACACACGCACACACACACACACACACACACACACACACACACACACACACACACACACCCTTCATACATTTCATCTTTCATAGTTTCTCTTTCCCCCCATTCTGTGGCACTCCACAACTCCTAAATACATGGCTTCACAAAAGCCATAAACACATAATAATAACAACACATTTTCAGTTACATATATAACTAATGTACATAAAAATGAAAACGTGCACCCAAGCACTTTGTTAAAGCCAATCTATTTAAATAAAAAATATTAAAAACTATAAACAAGAAAAATAAACAAATATTGGCTAAAAACTCTGCTGTTGTTGGTACTTTAGAAGTGCCCCACATAACAGGCAATGTTTGTACCGTTGACAGTTTTTTATATGTGCTATACAGCCTCAGCATTGTTTAATTCATTTTTAATACTTTAATACATATAATGAGTGTTTTATTAGGAATACCTAATGTTATTTTGATATACAGTTTAAGTGTAGAGCTATTTTAAATAGTCGTTTATAATGTGTTTTCTAAAGATTCAATATAATTTTACTATCAGCTAATATTGACTGGTCACATTTACTGTCTCCGGACATCAGCAACAGACTTACAAATGAAAACAGATTTCCTTGATGAATCCTGATAATTCCACAATCAACCACAGTCACCATAAGAGACAATACTGTTGAATATATTTTTAACATTTTGTATTTTATAAAAAAGTCATACTTTTAGTATTTATATAGAAAATATACACTGGTATGCAAATTATCGATTTTACACCAGACGCAGAAGCAATTTCATGCAAACTTTAGTCTCACGCTAATCAGTTATTTGACAACACCTAAAACTTGTGTTTAAAAGTTAGTAGATTTATGTTATGAAATGTCACCCTTCAGACTCATCAACTTTTAAAATAATGAGAAAAATAACAACACAAGTAAAAACATAAAAACATATTTATAAAACATCAATTAAATTGTTGCAGGTTAGAAACTTTAGTGTTATCCATACTTAAAGAATAAATTTTGTGATCTATGACACCATGATACTTTATATATATTATGTTTTAAGAAACCATGAACTGTATTTTCCACAGGTTATCATAGAATCACACATGACTATTGATTTGTATAAATTTGTATAAATTATCTTATTTGAAATAACAGCTAAATATTCAACAAAACAACTATCTTTTTTACATATAAAATTATGAAAATCATCATGAAAATGAGAACTCATGAAACTGACTTGGTGTATTAAAACAAGAAAACAAGTATGATCTTCTGAGGAATGGAACACCCTTGTTAGCCCACCACATTCCAAAATACAGCACTTTCAACCAATGCTCCCAAGAGTAATAGCAAATAAAATGCTATTAACAACCTGCAAAGTAGCTCCACATTTTATTGGTAGAATTCCGGGGCTCTGCCATTTAGAATGATGCAATAAAAAGTGCATATATAGTTTAAAAAAATACAGTTCATACAGACAGTGTGATGCAGTTCTATGGGTGCTGCCATCTTGAGATTAAGACACGACAAATAGGTAGTATAAAGGAACAGATTGAAAATTTATCTTGGAAATGCATGGATTTGTGTCAATTGTCTATATAAGAATGATAAGCATCACACAACTTATAAGCTATAGTTTTGTCCATGCTCATCAACTTATTGTGACTTAAATTCAAGATGCCTGCATCTTTTTATGTAGGTATGGCTGCATCGAGTCTTTTAAACAAACTATCTGTGCACTTTATTTAGTGCCTCATTTTTAAATTTCAGGGCTTTCAGAATATTGCCAATAAACTTTGGAGCCACTTGGAGACTTGTTAACAGTGTAAAATAATGATTTATTTGCATGGGCAATGCTATGCCACTAGTGCTACTGTTGTAAGTTTGTTCAGAGCATCATGCTTTATTGTAGAATGCAGTGGACAAATGGAGGTGACTATAGGATCATAATCATTATAATATTTTAATACACCCCAAGTATATTTTACACCAGAGGCAATGTTTTAAATTGCTTAAATTATTTTGAAATGTACTAAAAATGTCATGGGCCAGAAAAAACAACTCATCACTCCCTTGTTCCAAATTCCCGCGGAGAACCTGTTAAGCAAATAACCATCTCTGCAATATTATATAAACCAGAATTTTACAGTAAGACAGCAGGCACTTATGGTAGGATTATGGTAACCTTCTTGGAATTTGCTAGGCGATGAAAACATATTCTGTAGTGCTTCTCAGTGGCAGTGAAAGGGATGCAAGAATGGAAAAGATGAATGGAACCATATTTAAAAACACCCTTGTAGAAAAAAAAAACATGTGTACACATTTTACACAATTCCTGGTGCTATAGATTGGCCCAGAAAAAAGTTATTGATGCATCTTCAAAAATTTGAAATAGTCACAGCTTTCACATTGTAAAATCATACTGCATTAATAAAAAAATAAAGCTGCAGAATATTGGGGTACATACTGGACTGGGCTGTTTGCAGAGCTGTTCCCATAGATAATTGTGGAAAATTTTCTGAACAAATATTTGTAATGATTTAATGAAACTTTAAATTGTTTGATGTAGTTAAAAGAAATGACAACATTATCAAGTGGTAAATTTAACATTTCAAAACTTTCATAAAATTTCATAAACTAATAAAGGATTATCTTATCTTATCTTCTAGAATGTGTCTGTAATAAAGGACTAGATGTTTATTAATAAATAAATTAAGGAGACCAATACTAAATTTCTCAGTATCTTCATACTGTTTACAACCAAGAAAAGTAAAAGTGAAGGTTATATGCCATTAGTATTTTTAAAATCATTATAATTTGCTATTCTTATGCTGTCTTAACATTTTCTGATTTGGGATTGCACTTCTGCGTGAAACATTGTTAAAACAAGAATGAGGCAGACCACAATTTACACCACACTATGCACAGAATAATAATAATAATAATAATAATAATACATTTGTATTGCCAGGTTGGCATTTTCAATGTTTCTGTATATGGCACATAGGAACAATTTGGATTATGGCAATTATCCTTACACCTATAACACCTTACAAAACTAGAGAATGTGTGATAAACTGCAATGCTATATTCCTAGACTAAGTTCGAGTTCAGTTCAGGAACTTGGCCAATAACTAACTTTCGTCAAGTTCTTTTCCGGAAAGAACATTGACAGAGAATGTTGTTACGTTGAAAAAATGTCTGATGACCAATTTTAATATAATCAAATTAAAATCAAATTAAAGTTTTTTGTCACATACAAAGTTATTCAAAATACAACCGGCAGTGAAATGCTTTTTAACTACTCCGTTTTTTAACTACTCCTTTTTCGTGCAGCATGGATCCTGGAAAATTCAATGCGTTTTTATGTGCAAAGGGTTTAGAAGAGCCTTTCCTTGTTTACAACACCCATGCATGCCATTCTTCTGCAGTTTATGCACTCTAATTGGCTAATTTAGCTATATGTAGTGAAATTGGGGTGGCATGATGGCTAAGTGTTGCCTCGCAGCTAGAAGTCTCAGGATCGATTCCCGGGTCGGTTCCAGAGACCCAAGAGTTGGAAACAAAGCTAGCATGACATATGAAATCATAGCATGAACATATAATCATAGCAATACAGCATGGCGTGCTTTTTCAGTGGTTCAAACTTTATCTGAGGACTTGTGTAATCCTGCTGCATCAATTACATTACCAAGAATTCTTTAAGCATTTTATTTTTTGGGTTCACGTAGAGACAATATTGTTCTAGTTGGCATCCAAATCTCACAATATATATATATATATTTTACATTTTAGGCTTCTTTTTGTGACTTGGTCCATTAGTCTTTGGAATACGGCTGGTCAAGTCAAGTCAACTTTCTTTCTATAGCGCTTTTTCCAATAGGTATTGTCTCAAAGCAACTTTACAAAATGCAGGACGAACAGAAACCCCTGTCGAGCAAGCCGATGGCAACTGTGGCATGGAAATACTCCCTAAAAATTACAGGAAGAAACCTTGAGAGGAACCAGACTCAACAGGGCCCATCCTTCTTGGGAAAAAAATAATTATAAAATTTAAAATTAAAAAAATTTGAAAAAATTAAAAATAAATAAAGAAAAATAAATAAAATATAAATAGATGTGTGTTTGCAATTGTCTATTAGAATGTTGAACCAACTTTTTTTCACAGCAGGAAGTGAATCGAGTTTAGTCTAGATTGCATCGAACTAAGAGTTAGAAGGTTGCTGGTCTAAACCAGATAAATACAAGGATGTTGTAACTGATTATTTAAAATTTGCCATCGATTTCTCCCAATTAATTTATTTTGATTCATCAACCTGCTGGCCATGCCGACCATGTCCTGCTGGTTTTTAAAAATAGTTGCATGTATTTTGTTTCTGCAATTCAGCTTGAATTGCAACATGTTGAGGATCTATATTTCGGGTGATGTGAACGATTACAGATTGTCACTATAGCTGGCACTAAGGGATTGTGCATCCTTGCAGATAGCGCTATGCTAACTGTGTTTGTTGTGTGCAATTGAGCACATGATCTGATTCCTTGTTTCACCATAGGAAGAGAGCGTCCATGCAGTATTTGCTTGCACCTGTATCTGATCCTTCATACTACACAGTAAGGCACAACCCTTGTGCTACCCCAGGGCATTCCTGCAGGTTGCTGTGGCACAAGCCTTGATGAAGTTTATGGTCTATTTCATTGTTTTTGGTCAATGACAATTGTTCATTGACTTTGTGGCAGGCCAGTTACTTACCAAGATGTAAGAAGGTATTTCTGTTTCTTCAGTTAGTCATTGTTCCTTCATGATATGTTCAACTTCTTGGCTGATTTGGGGATGCCACTTTATTGTTTGCTAATGTCTACGTGCATCGGTTTACAGCACTGTGGCACAGTCCCTAAGTGTGTGTGTGTGTGTGTGTGTGTGTGTGTGTGTGTGTGTGTGTGTGTGTGTGTGTGTGTGTGTGTGTGTGTGTGTGTCAGCTGCTGAACCAAGTGGTTCCTGACATCCTGACCAGTACCTTATATGTATGAGGAATGGAGTGGTGGTGTCTTTATGTGTATATTTGCATTTTGGATTATTCTTCCACCATTTGGTTTTCTGCTTGCCCTAGCATAAGTGGTAGTTGATGAACTTGCTAGCCTAACAGGGCAGCAACGATGCAGTCATATGTGATGTCAACAGTAGTGATGAAAGTTGGCCGCTGAGCTCCAGCTGAAGCTGTTACTTCCACCTGACCTTCACTGATTGGCTAGTCACTGTCTTGATCCATTCAGTGGCGGTCGTGTAACTAAACATATTGCCAGGATGAATAGCCGATAGTGGAGTGAGTGTTGGCAGAGGATGTTCTCTTGGCAGGAAGCCTGAGAGACAATTCATAAGGCTGCAATGGGCATTTCCCCACTATCTAACTGCTGGTGGTGTACTGACAGAGTAGACACTGTTCTTTAAAGTATCCTGATTGTTCACATGGGTGGGATGTAGCTTAATTTGATGCTCTCATATTTTTAAATTACTTTCCTCTCTGCTTTAATGTCCCTTTGTTGTATAGTTGTTGTAGTTTTTAGGTTGTTTGTTTCCAGTAGAAGCTCTTGAGTGACTCTTTGATAACTCTTGAAAATGCTGTATGTCTTATTGATGACATTTTCTATATCAGTTCTAAGTCAGTCAAGCTTGTTTGCACCTGATGCCTGAAGTCAAGTATAAATTCATATGATTAAGATGACCAATTGCTGCTTTTATTGTATCTTCAAAGCAACTTAAAAGTGATACTTAATAAGCCTATGCGAAAACAAGGTAAAATATATAATAAATATGAACACATGAAGTAATATGGACATAAGTTTACGTGAGCATCTTGCTCTGATTGCTTTGAGTGTCATTTTGGCAAAGCTAGATGGTGTTTATGAGGAAAACACAGCACCCCTAGGGTAACATAAGCAATCAAAAGTATAAGTAGGAGAAATATGTCATATTATCGCTATATAGATCATTGAAATATTTAATTGTTGAAATCTAGATGCTAAGCCACATACTGGACAATCTCTGAAGCCCTTGAACTGTTGATTTGTCTGATGTTCTACAACGCAATGTGGCATGACCGGATCACTGAGACAACATTGTCTGTTAAGGATAGTTGGTCATCAACTGTAAGACCAAAGTTTCGTGCATCCTTTCTAGGAGAGAGTGAGAGCAAGCTGATTGTTATGTTGAAGTTGTGTTGTATTGATTTTTAGCTAGAAAAAGCAATAGTTCAGTCTAGACAGGTTTAGTTGATGTTCCTTCATGCATGAAGATATGTCTCAGGGGCAATGTTATATCCACCACGAAACTGAAGAGTCATCATTCGAGAATGACAGATGGAGCTGATTGTTGTCAGCACAACAATGGTATGAAATACCATGTAAGCGGATAATCAGGTTCACATGGTAGAGTTAGTAGATTGCAAAAAGAAGGGGTCCTAATACAATATCTTGGGAAATCATAGTGGATAGTGAGTAGGGAGAGGACAGCTGCCTTAGTCATGGCACAAAGATTTACATTTTAAACAATGATAGCTTTTTACCCGAGACTGTATTGAAGGCAGCTGATAAATCCAACAGAGTAAGACCAGAGGACTTTCTTGCAGCTCTGGTTGTGTTAAGGCTTATATCACAGTCAATATTGAGTCTCAGTGGCGTGCTCTTTCTAAAATCCATACTGGAATCTGGCAGAGGAATTCAACCTGTTTGTAAATTGCCCAGCTGTCATTTAAGAAAGAAAGGAGAGTAATGAGATTGGTCAGGAGGTATCAATCTGGATGTTTTGAGCAATGTCACTCAAGCTAGTTTCAGAAAGGATGTTGCATTCGTAGTCAGGATTGCTGGTTTAATTTTAACAGCAATGGTTTTCAGTAGGGCTGTCCACAACCAAGGATTTTGTTGGTCGACCAGTGGTCATCATTTTCTCCAACTAATCGACTAGTAGTCGACTAAAAATACCATTTTGACCGGGATCCACATTTGTGAAGTTTTACCTTTAAT
>JAOTRQ010000014.1:738297-749820 GCA_028565875.1 Hoplisoma paleatum | reverse complement strand
TCTCATCTCCCCCTGAGATGAGCCCAACCACGGTGGTGTCATCTGCAAACTTTATGATGGTGTTTGAGAGATGGGTCAGGGAACAGTCGTAAGTGTAGAGGGTAAACAGGAGAGGGCTCAGAACACAGCCTTGAGGAGAGCCGGTGCTGAGTGTGATGATGGAAGAAAGGTGTGGGCCTAATTTCACCGACTGTGGGCGGTCTGTAGGGAAGCTCTGTATCCACTGGCAGATGGGGGTGGAAATGCCCAGAGTTTTAAGTGGGCATTTCTAGCTGAAGTCTAGGAAAAGCATCCTCACGTAACTCTCCTTTTTTTAGAATAACACAGGCTATAATTGCAATGGCTATACAAACAGATTAAAATTAATTATTTAAACTGAATTTTGTGCAGATTTAAAAAAAAAGTTGATACTCTGCCTTGTCTCTTGTGGGCTTAGTCAAATCACATCAAATGTATTTTTTCCCACTATTGTCGCTAATATATATTTTACCTTTATTTCAGTAAGAGTTTTGCTTCCCCATAACAGCTTAACATTTTCTTATTAAAGAGTCAAAATAAAAGAGGGGAAATGTCTAAACGAAGCTCATGGGACCAATCCCCCGGTGAGGCAGTCCGGATTCTTTCTATGTGGAGTTTTACATGTTCTTCTGCATGGGTTGACCCCTAAGCCATCTTGTCTGCATGGTTTGACCCCCATAACACCCCTACCCCCAAAAATGTTTTTTTTTGCATAAACTTACTATTACCTATTACTGTAGTAGGCTATGAGATGTCATTATGACTTGTTATGTCATAATTGTTTTTACTGATAATGCGAAAGGCATTCAGTGAGTTTAGAAGGTTGTATCACCACATCTTTCTTTTTATTAAAATTCTGCATCAAAATGTAAGTCTTTCTAAACTTTCAATCATTATGTGGTGTTTTTTGTAAAGCAATGAAATTAAAATAAAACGTATGAATCAAGAAGTTGTACTCATAACAATTGGTGTGATTAAAGCTGAGAAGTCGTACTGTAATAATTCAAGTCTTGAAAACTTTATAATCTTTGCGTAAAACTTTATAATCACATATTTTTGAATCTGTAGTCACATACAAATAAAGATTTGTAAATACAATTTAAGTTTTAATCAACAAGAGTTGATGCACAAGTTTTAATGACAGCGATATTCCAGACTATGGCCAATGTTACAATAAATGCACATAATCTGCACAGGCTAAATCCAAACTAAAATTAGATATACCCGTCAACAACAGACCTGACAATTACATTTCAGACAGATGTGCTTTTCTAAACTGTGTATAATATTCATGCATACCTTAAAATAAAAACTTTTGTCTTTATCATTTTTCTAATACTCATCTTGTACTGTCAAATGCTTTTAATCTACTGCAGAAATAAATCGATTGCCTCACTGTTCCAATACTTTTGGAGAGGACTGTATCAGAAATTATATTCAATATAATAATATTGGAATTTAGCAATTAAAACATTTCTCGACCCAGACAATTAAGATTCTGAGCAATGTTTCTAAGAATCTTTGTTTTCTGCTACAGGAAGACATGCTACAGAAGTGCCGTGACGATGAGAGAAAGCGTTCAGAAATCAGCACTCATTTTCAGAACTCACTGGTGGACATACAGCGCCAAATTGAACATCACAGCAACCGCAACAATAAACTATGCCAGGAAAACAATGACCTTTCCAACAAGCTCAAGTCCATCATAGAGAAATATGAGAAGAGAGAGGAGGTACATTGTACCAACCTGTGCAAACACACATAAGCATGTCCACTAAAACCTCAGCATTTTGGATTTTAATTGCTTTTGTGATTAATCTATCTATCCATCTATAAGCAAGGCTTCAAGTGTTCAAAACTCATGACGATGTAATATCACTTCTTCTTTGTGGTACCACTTGAAACGCTTTAAAAGAAATCGAGTTATTTTGTTCACTCCATATTGTAAACTGGGGTGAACAAAGTAAACAACTGAAGAAATAGTTTCATTCACAAATCCATTAACCCTACAATTTTGCATTCAATTGAAATTAAGGGCTTTTGCTAGATAGAAAATAATTGTTTGAAGAATAATTTAAACATAATAATTTGTAACACATATTTAACAGCATTGTTAGACAAATCTATGTTTTTAATCAAGAAACATTTTAGAAGCAGTGTAGCAATTTAGTCAGGACAACTAAGACGAAAACCCATGTGATAGCAAAATTGCTTCATAAGGACATAATGAAGGGTGGTACAACTCAAAGACACCAGACAACTCAAAAACACAAATGCAAAAGGCCAGTGATTAGGGTTTACTTACTCTAACGTATTTCGATGTATAACATAAGTATGTGTTTCACACAGACTTTAGAGAAGATCTTCACTCAGAATAATATAAAACAGCAACTGTCAGATGCCAAACTGGAAGAGGCCAACCTTCGACTAAAAGAAGCAGAAGAAAAACACCAAAGAGAGAAGGAATATGTGAGTCATGAATCATTCTTTTCTTTTCTCAATTCGGTTTTGGCTAATAAAAGTATATTTTATGTATAAGTACTATTTTGTTTTCAAGGATTCTAAATGCACTACAGCAAACTATAGACACAATTATCACTAGTCAAGTATGGGAGTCACAGAGAAAAAGCTTGAGGTGGTGTGCGTATGGTAATTTCTTACTGTCTTTGTTGCTAGTTGCTCAGAGAAGCAATTGAAAAAACAAAGAAATGCTTCACAGTGAAGGAACAAGAGTTGCAGATGAAGAAGCAGGTAAAGTGAAGTGCTCATTCTCTCTTTTCCATTTTGTGTGTTTTTGTGTGTAACTACAGCTACTGACTCATGCTGCAGAGTGGAAGCTACAGTCAAAAGAGCTGAAAGAGCAGAACACAGTGATGCAGGCTCAGGTGAATATCAGCATCAGTGCTTGCTGGACCAACCTTCAATCCAGTCTTACTTCGGGGACTTTTTACATAGATCAGTGGTCACCAACAGGGTGCCTGCTGGCACCTGGTCGCCCACATGGACGACTTGAGTTGCATGCAGAGCATGTTTTAGAAATAGCACTAGTGACCTTAGTGCACCATAAGTGTACAGTGGAACCCCGGTTAACGACCACAATCCGTTCCAAAAGGTCGGTCGGTATCCGAAATGTTCACTATCTGAAGCACATTTCCCCATAAGAAATAATGGAAATAGAAATAATTCGTTCCCAGCCCCTGTTGACTCGCTAATATATGAAAATTACATGATATACAGGTATGTTTTTTAAATGAGAACAGTTATAATACAGTACACAAGGAGTTAAATAAACATAAAAAAAACATTTAAACACAATAAAACTTTTAGTAAACAAGATAAAATGCACCGTTTTGACTGCGGTGTGACTGTGAATAGGTGGAGGGGGCGAGGATCCCCTTCCATGAGAACGTCAGTTATTGTATAATCGGGAGTAATTTCCTTTCTCGGACACTTTCAGATTGAAAACACTTATCCAGTGTCTGTTGTTCACTTCGACCTGCTGTATTTCAGCCATGATAACTGGCACACGCATGACTTAGAAAGACTTTTTCAGTTCAATTGTTGGCTGCTGTATTTTCACTTCGCTGCTACTATTGTTCTGAATCTTCTTTAGAACCAAGATCGAGGATTATATTATTAAAATAAAGTACAAAATTCACTGAATTATTAGAATATGTAAAGATAAAGATAACCGATTGAAACTGTATTAAGCGCGAATGATGCTCGGCCTGAGATGCTGGTCACGTGGTGATGATGTAGCTGATGTTGTGGCATTTTCTATCCGAAATTGTGATTGTTACCTGGAGCAAATTATTTGCAAAATGGTTGGTTCGTTATCCGAATTGGTCGCTATCGGAGGCGTTCGCTAACCGAGGTACGTGCATGTCACGCGAACAACAGGTTTTAAGCATAAAAAAGGTAATGAGGTATTCATAGTGAATTGAGGTATTCAAAGGTAATTCTTATTCATGTGTTGACCAAATTTCCATTTACTTGTAGAGGCAACAATATAACTGACTATCCTATTGTAGTTGAATATAATTGTATCTAAATATTGTATTTTAAATGTTGATTACTGTAAAGACACATGAACTATAACATTTTTTTCTTTACTTGTAGCTTGTGTTGTACTCCAAAAAATTTGAAGAGTTTCAATCTACACTTGCCAAGAGCAATGAAGTGTATGCTGTCTTTAAACAAGAAATGGATAAGGTGCTTCACAGTATTCCATTTTTTCTGACAGTATTATATGTATTCTCTTTGCTTAAAAAAAGTTAATGAAATGAATATATGATAAGATAAAATTAACCCCTTTTAATACAAGTTATTATTATGCAGATTAATTTTCTTATAAATAAAACCTTGTCTCATTATTTACTCCATAGATGACTGATAAGATGAAAATACTAGAGAAGGAGTCAAATCAGTGGAAGATACGTTTTGAAAGCTGCAACAAAGCTCTTAATGACATGATTGAGGAGGTCTTAATTCACTTAAATATAGATTATTAAATATAATTATTAGCAACAAATCATCATTTTTTTATTACTTTGCTCTTTTTAACTTTTATTTAACTTTACCACAATTGTTCTTTATTTTTGTTTATTTTATTAGAAATCAGAGAAAGGCAAAGAACTTGAGATGTTTACTTTAAAGATTGCCAAACTGGAGACACTGTGCCGAGCACTACAGGAAGAAAGAAAACTCCTTTATGACAAGATTAAAGATGTACGTATGCAGACTATAACAACTTTAGAATCTGCAAAGGATGCACATGAACAAGATATTTCAGAAATCACTGAGCCAGAGCCAATTCACAACCCAGCGATAACAGCAGACATGGAAAACTTGTGGAAGGAGCAGGTGCGTCTGCAGGAATTTGCTGCATCATTGTTGGCCTCAATTGCCGATGATGTGGCAAAAAAGAATTGTGATACTGACAAGGAATCAAGTGAGCCTACAAGTGAGCCAATTAAATCAACAGCAGTACATCTAGACTCTAGACCAGAGGAGCAGTGTGTGGACGAACACATTAAAGAGGTAGTCACTGAAGCAAGTAAATTAGTAACTACCATTGCTGAGCCAGTCCAAACTGAGAAAAAGCTATCAAATTTCAAGATTGAGTCATCTGGAGAGATAACCCAAATCAACCCAAAAACAGAAACACCAAACAAAGAACTAACAGTGGGTGCTAATTTATTAAAGCCAGTGATGCAAAGCAAACCCAAAAAAGAAGTCAAATTTGAAGTGAAAACAGAAACAGTTGAGTCAGAAGTTTCTATGGAGGGGTCTGTTGAAAAAAGTATTGTCATGGCTGAAGATCCCAAATCTATGCCTGCAAAAGAAGCTTCATCTACGACAGAGCTCACCACCATCTCAGAAGTAGAGCACAGCACCATGGAACCTGAGAAAGCAGTAGCTGCAGCATTCACAATAACCAAGGCAAAAGAAGCTAAACCACAAAGTTCTAAAGCCCAAGAAGCCAAGTCAAAATGCAGCAAGTCTCTGACCAAAACACAAAGCTCCACTAAAAAGAAGGCTTCTGCTAAAAATGTAAAGAAAAGCTGATAATACTTCAAAAGCAGTGTATTAACAAAAAAAAATATATTCTTGGATGTGTGAAATGTTGTTTTTGAAAAAATAAAGATTGAGGCCTAAAGAAAATGTTTTTGTACACACTTATAAAAGACCAATATGAGATTTTATTACACAATACACAAAACATTTACCCCCTTTCCCCCCCTATAGGCAAATATAACAAAAAAACAGCTGTGGTGTTGAATTTGCATTTAGGATACATTCATACAAATAATAGATATCAGCAACATCCCTCATAAAGTCACACCCAATTCAGCTTACATATTAAGCAATGGATATTAGCATCATCCCTACAAACATGGAATCAACAGTTTTATTTGACTGGTTCTTTGAAGTTGCCCTCAGTACCAGCTGTTTCTCTAAACACATTCACTGGGCTTAGCGTTTATTTCTGGGAACATGAATAAGAAGAATAATCATTTTCTAAAATCTTTTAATAAGTCAAGTTCCGACTAATACATTTTTTCAGGGACATAGCTTTATTTTTAGCTTCATATTCCAATAGATTTTTGAGTTTTGAATGTTACTTCGGCATGAGCTGATTAGGAAAAAAATATTTCATACCTACGTTTTGTGAAAATGCATTACATTCTACCATAGCCTACTACAAAATAGGCGTCACACAGTACAGAGTGCCCAGTCACTTTATAGAATACACTGGTACTGTAAGTTGACAAATTGATGTAAAAGACAGTGAGATGCTTTACACTTTGTTACTCAATTCCATTGTGAATAGCTGGTTTTCTTGCTTATGTTTAACAAAGAGGACAACCACTCCAATTACCAGCACATTACAAAAAGAATAAGGTCATCAACTTGCAGCAATATTTATTGGAGCATGTAGCATCACTGTAATGTTTTATAACATTAAAAAAATACTTGCAATACATATAATTTAATGTATGATATCTTAAAAGATAAATATAAAATTAACGAGATAAAAAACGAAATAAAAGTTTCAAATTCCATATATGTAATATGGCAGTATATTAAACATTTGATGCGATTCACTCCTACAGGTTACTTATATAAATGTAATACAGCAGTACAGTAAGAAACGAAAAGTATGTTCTGTTTAGTATATTTGTGTCGTTTGTTTAAACCTATCTGGCTTATTTTGTTTAAACTTACCTGGTGTTTTTACTCTCAATCAACCAACAAGTCTGTCTTTGCCATCAATTCAAAAAGACCCTCTAAATTAGTGTGTCACACTAATCTTGTCACACTGGGATCCTTTAGTGCAGCTGACCCCAGACTCTTCCTCCATCACTCCGTAACTTCACTAGTCTGTTACCTTCAAAAACATTTAAAAACTTTTTAAAGTAAAGTTTTTGTCCGATTGAGCTGAAATTTGGTATGTAGAGTCTGGTACACAGTCTATAAGTGGTGCTTAAAGTACATCTGCATAAATTAAAGCCAATCAAATTTCAGCTGCTATTTGACAGTCTCACCAGTCACTGTTCAGGACGTAATTCATATGCTATACGTATCTAAGCACATTGTAAATCCTGGTAAAGTTTTGAAAAAATCGGCCAATAGGGGGCGCTATTCCAGAAAATCAAGTATATCTCATTGTGCTTATCACCTGGTCACATGATTCCTGTTCCATTTTATGCACTGCTGTAGCCCTGACTGTTTTGTAAATACATGTTATTAGCTAAAATGCATCACTTTTCTTCATTGACCTGTTTAGAAAAAAATGCACAGTCCTAGGAATTTTGAGCAATCATGTTGAAGTTGGTAACAGTTGGTACTGTTGTCAGAAGAGTTTGTAGGTAAATAATTATTGAAATAAAAGTTGAGTTTTTGACTCTTTAGGGCACTAACATTTCGGTCAGCTGTGTGTGTTCATGGTTTGTTTGAATGAAATGGCAACAACTTAGGAATATGTTGCCCTATTTGCTCGAAACTTAACAGAGATCTTTATCTGAACAGTGTATTTATGATCTGGAGTCAGTTTGGTTCAGATCCGATTTCGATTGTCTCTACAATGCCTGGAAACATCTTTTGAAAATGGGGCTCTGCTTTGATTTTCACAGCTAAATGAACTTAAAATCCTTATGTACTATCAACTCAAAACTGTGCAAACATATAGACATGATGATTCTGATGTGGATTCCAAAAATTTATGTAGATCAAAGTTTGTCAAGCCATGCAACATCAAAAACATTTTCTGGCCTACATATTACTTCACCGCTATATGGCTGGTGAATTCAGACAAATGACTATTCTGATGTGGATTCAAGTTGTTCTAGCACATCACAGTTTGTCAGTATGTAAAACATTGAAAATATTTTCTGGCCTTAATACAAATTCATTACTTTTTTTCTGACCTAAAATCAAATCAGATAAATTTTCCCCCCAAAACACAAAATGTTATCCACAAAAACATATTCTTATATGGGATGCAAGATTTCAGCAGAACAGCTTAGATAGTCATAAAACTTAAACTTTAACTAGAACGTTTCAGACTTATTTGTTCAAACACGACAGCTCATGATTCTAAGGTCAAAAAAGTCTGTTTAAACAAAGTTCAGCAACTACAACTATATTCAATATTTCCATAGACCTACACTACAAGCTACATAGATAGATAAAGTATTGTACATTGTTCAATGTTGCAATTTTTGTTGTATAGTCCAGTTTACTGTTGTTATCGTTCCTATTATCCACCTGTTACCCCGTAACCCCTTCTTCCTCCAGTGAGGATTGTACAGTATGATGACATGAGGGACAAAGGAGTTTTTCAGTCTGTCAAACCTGCACTTGGGAAGGAGCTGTCTTTCCCTGAACTGGCTTCTCTGGTATCTGATGACGGTGTGTAGAGGGTGATGTGCAGACAAGGGGTGTGACACTTTATGCCTATTTTACATTACCATACAGAAAGTCGGTCGGCCTGTTGTGTCTGATTGGACAGTCCACAACCTGCTGAAAAGTAGCCAAAGTAGAGTCTAAAGTTGCATGAATAAAGTCTGAAGATCGTACTATGTATGACTTTTATGTGACAAATACATTTTGATTCGATGTGATCATCTTGATTTTATAGAGAGATACGAACGGCCGGAAACAAATTACTAAAATGCGTAAACATACTTGGCCCATAAAACCGATTCTGATGTAAAGAATTTACTGAGCAAATACTAAATAGAGAGTATACGTTTCAAATCTCGCTAACAGTTACAATTTTGTCATTTTATTATCAATGAGCTTTACTTACTAAACAATGTAACTGATTACTTTACCACACTAGTATGGCGTATGTGGTACAAAGTGGCAGATGCAGGGGACTCTCAATAGCTCACTGGGTTACTGCTTTGGAGAGCTCAGAGTTTGCGGTTCGAATCTCACTAACACTAACAACATGGGTGACCAGTAGTGTGTACCAGACACCTTCTTTCCAAGATGATTGATGAATGATTGATTACCCTATGGTTATGGTTTTTATGACACATGGTAAATATTGACGTGTATGACATGTTTCCTGATATAGTGGTTGTGACATCACACCCATAGTCCCACCCATCTCCCCACCCCACACACACAGCATATGACAGAATGAAGGGGATTTTTTTTGAAGATATGAAGACTCAACACTATTCAACACAAACGACAGTTTACCGGATTATTTTGGCAGCTATCTTGGCGGTTTGAACAGGACATTATTGTCACTGCCATCTTTTTCACCAGATTCTGTGGATATGATTGGTGAAACACATCAGAAGAAGATATCGGAAGACTGTGGAATTGTTAAAGGCGAAAGACAATCTGACGAGGTTGATGGAAAAGTGTGTGCTACAGCATAAAAACTCACAATAAGCAGCCGTGGTTGCTATTCTACAATATATTATAGATAACAAGCTGAACGACACATGTCTCAGTTGTTCGTGAACCACCCCAGTTCACCCCAGAATGCTGGACGCATTCTTTTTTGAAAAATATTATGATGCTAGAACCAAGACATTGTTTACACCCGGTCTGAAGTATGCTATATCAGCTCTTCTAGAAGTTTTTGGGATGCAGTTACCTCTTCTAAAAATTCAAGGTTGTGCCGAAACAATTGTCAGCGAATTACAGAACGAGCCACACATTGTGGAAATAAGAGAGAAACTTGTTTCTCAAATCTCAGGAATTTGTAATCGATGTAGTTGATAGTTGGAAAACTACTGTTAAGGAAAACATGGGAGCTGTTTGCGAACACAGCTATTTATCTGACTGTGTTTTTAAAGTCAGGTCTGTCAAGTTCATCCACTCCAGAATCTGCCATACATGTCTTTATGGACTTTGCTTTGTTCACGGTTGCAGTCATGTCGGAGGAGGAAGGGGCCAGCTCCAAATTGTTCAACACAAAAATGGGAACATGGAATTCTCCAAAATGTCTTGGTATGTTAACGCATACTAAAGCACACTTATGCAAACACACAAATGCAGCCTAACACAATTCCACACAAAGCCATGTGTGCATACACACGTACCTTAACACACACATGTGGCCTAACACATTGATCATAGTTGATTACGTTGTTCAGATAGGGACACGCAGGGCTGTAAATGCAACATCTCAGCTATTGTGTGTCCTGACACAAAATTGTACACAAATGCGTCTACGGAGGCTAGGGTCTAGCCTCTGCGGTGCCATGACACTCGTCAATGCGTCATGAGGCGCTCTGACTCCGTAATTGCCGCTTGCAGCTATATTTATTATTATTCTAAACTTTTAGCTAAAACAATGAATAGACTGATCAGAGATGCAGCCAAGAGTCCCATGATCCCTCTGGACGAACTGCAGAGATTACAGATAAGATGGGAGACTCTCTCCAGAGGACAACAATAAGAGTGGCAGGAGGAAAACCATTTCTCCAACCATAAAAATAAAAACATAAAGTCTTATTTAAAGTTTGCCATACGCCATCTGGGAGACACCAAAAATGTGGAAGAAGGTGCTCTGGTCAGATGAGACCAAAATCAAACTTTTTTAACCACAATGCAAAATGCTATGTATGGCATAAAAGCAACACCATAAACACCATCCCCGAGAATCTTTGGAAAAAGCTGAAAACTGCTGTTCACAAATGCTCTCCATCCTAACTGAGTCTGAGCTGTTTTGCAAGGAAAAATTGGCAACATTTTCAGTCTCTTGATGTGCAAAACATCAATGATAGAGACATACCCCAAGCGACAGTAATCGCGGAAAAAGGTGGCACTACAAAGAATTCACACAAGGGGTTCGAATAATGCATGCCCCACTTTTTAAAAAAGTTTTAAATATCCAATAAATTTTGTTCCACTTTACGATTATGTCCCACTTGTTGTTGATTCTTTACCAAAAAATTACAATTTCAAATTACAATCTTTATGTTTAAAACATGAAATGTGGCAAAAGTTTGAAAAGTTCAAGGGAGCCCAATACTTTTGTAAGGCACTGTAAATTGTGCTGATCCTTATTAATGGAGGTTCTATTTTATTTGCAAATTGTAATTTCCTTGGATGTACAACAAATTGAAATAATAAACAGGATCATATGTTTATTTAAATTAAATCCAACAAATGCATAAACAATAAACTAAATCAACTAAGCAATACATAATTCAAAGTAAATATAAAGACGTAAAGGCTAAATTACCACAGAAAAATGTAGACTTAGTATATTTTATTTTCCTTGTACAAAATAGCAAATTTGGCATACAGATACATTCACTTGTCACAGTTTTTTTTGTTTGCTTTTGTGTTTTCATGGGTCAGATAAAAACATTCACCAGGTAAACCCCAGAAAAGTTTCCTCCAAATAAGATTAGTATTTCAACCCTAAATTGGAAAAAGCTAGAATTATAGAAAATGTAAATTTTCTGAGACATTAGATTTTAATTTTATTGCAGGTGGTATGAACCCCAAAAATGTTGTACTTTGTCT
>JAOTRQ010000014.1:720382-735765 GCA_028565875.1 Hoplisoma paleatum | reverse complement strand
GATTTGGCTGTGATCAGACAGAGGTGTTAGTGGTTTGACAGTGAATGCACTGAGAGAACAAGGATTTAAATCTGTTATCATATAATCTACTGTGCTGTTCCCAAGAGATGAGCAATATGTGTATCTTCCTAAAGAGTCCCCTCGTATCCTACCATTGACCATGTACAGACTCAGACTTTGGCAGAACTGCAGAAGTTCTTTTCCATTTTTGTTAGTTCCAGTGTCATAATTATTTCTGTAAAATGTTCTGCGAATGTTTAATCTGAGAAATATGGAGACTCTGAAGGAGGAATGTATATAGCACAGATGAATAAATCTCTGTGTCGATATTATGGATTTATTTAATTTAAGCCAAATGTGGTATTTATTTTTTTATTGTTTGTATGAAATTATTTAAATTTGATTTGTACCAAATGATGATACCACCAGAGTCTCTGCCCTGGTGCACTGTGTTTAGTTTTTGGGATGGTAAGATAATTTCTCAGTTTTGGGGACAGTAAGTGACCATATCAGCTTTACACCAAGTCTCTTGTAGAATGTCAAGCTATTTTAATTGTTTTTGTAATTCTGGATGTAAACTTTTTGTTACAAAGATTGATGAATTTAGTCCCTGAATATTCCACAAGGTAATTGTAAGTGAGCTCATGTTATGTGTTGTTGTAGTTTTTGTTTCAGAATGAGATAAACTAGTAGAATACTTACTTAGTTTGTGAGTCATGATCCAGCAGTTTCATGTACTTTTGCTGTTGTCATGCTTTAGTTGCAGTTCCACCTCAGAAACCTTACTTTTATCTACTATTACTATTCATGTAAAGCAAAGCTGAAAAACTGGTAAAGGTAAATAACCTTTGAGCTCTCAGATGTGCCATGAGAAAGCATCATACTGCGATTAATGTCATCTGACTTTATGAGCTTTTCAGAAAAGATGTTTCCACAGATGATGAATTCTCCATACTCGATGACGGAGACCTTTAGATAAAAGTCTGTGGTCATTTTAACAAAACCAATTCAGGCCTAATTTTTGCTACTATTGAAAGAGTGTAGCCTAATGGAAATATGTATGTTTGACTGACCTGTCACACAGAGCGAACAATAACTACATAGTGTATCACGAAGAGGAGAATCAGATGACTGTGGCTACAAATTTTCTCAACTCAATTTTTTTTGCTTTATTAAGGAGGTAATAAATAAGGTATTTTTTCAGTTATAAAATTTACTGTTCAAATCATTACAGTACTAAACTACAAAATACAAAAAACACCTTAACGTTTGGATGTTTCAATGTGGTACTCTGTTTACATGTCATAGTTAGGAAATGTTAATGAGTTAAATTTGTTCCAATATATTTATGACACCTGCTTCCACAACTCACCTGCTGGCCACTGGGTAACATGAGCCGTAGTAAAAATAATTGATGGCAACTTCACCACAATTTATGACTTTATTAATTCTTTATATGCCCCCTTGACTAGCAGAACTACTTTATCAGTTAAACACAACCAGATATAATGGCCTAGAGGTTTTAAGGCAGGGTAAATTGGGAAGGGATTACTTCAGGAAACATTTGTCAAGCCCTACAATACATATACAAACAATACAACACAAATTTATCTTGTCATCTAATCATTAGCTTAATCTTATTTATCAACTTCTCTGGGTTTGGAGGAGATTAAGAATGAGCCATCAGTCGACCTTCATTTCACACAGTGAAAGTGTGTATTGTGGTTAGATAAGTCAGCATTCCAACTGTATTTAATGGACACATCGGGCTCTGGATGAACGCTCTGCAGTCCAAAAGCCACGGTCTGTCATCGTACAAAACTGCCCTGGGCAAAGAATAATACATTGTCAATTATGGCAGTAATAATGCAAAACAGAACACATCTGCCTTCAAGATGACATCTTTTCTGGAGTTGTTTATGGCATGGCTGGGGAAAAAGAAACTGGACTAACAACTTACAGTGCTGTTCTGTCTCCACTAGAGAACGTGTGAAGACTGTACTACTGCACCTCCTAAAACATGTTAACAAGAAAAAAGGGACAAAACGTAGTGAAAAGGAAAGTCAACAGTACAGCTGGTAAATACTTTTTTTTTTTTTTTTTTTTTAGAACGTTTGTCCTAAAATCCAAAATGGATTAATATATTAAATCAAGTTGACCAGAAGAAACATTAATTACCTTGATTTCAATCAAATAAACATCCAGGGTATATTAGTGTTTCCTGATCTGGGTTTGTAATATGTACTTTTAAGTATTTCAAGATTGCAACTTAAACAGAAAACATTCAAATGCTTCATTATATTTAAGAGATACATTTAGATATTATCCAACAACAAAATACAAAAAATAATGTGAGAGGACGGGGGAGGGTTAGAAGTTTTTACATGGTGCTTTTATTGCAATATCTTGCATTCTCACATTCATGGATGTTATAGAGATTTGTTAGTGAAAAGCATCACTTCCTTCAAGGTCTGCATCGTCACCTTGTAAAAGCAAAAGAAAGGGGCCATATGCACGAGGTGTGGATGTTGTGTGTGAATGTATGTATGTTTGTATGCATACATGTGTAAACTTGTTCAGTTTGAGCAGCCACATATTTTCCATGATATGGACAAAAAGAAATAAGACTGAAGTAGATGAGAAAAACAAAGTTGCAGCCCACAGGACAGCCCTGTGGGTGCTGGACCCAGCATATAACTGATTGTCTACAACGATACCCCCCGCCCTCAAGACATTAAACACAACAAAAATGAAATACAGAAAGCAACCAACCAAAATAAAAACAACTCAATAGCATGCAGAAGTCTCCCAGACATCTTCATTCATAATGTCACAACCCAGCTGCAATGATGCTTCTCTAGGTGAAAGGGTTCACACGTATTATACAAAACTGGACAATATGAAAAAATGTATATAGTTATATAGATTTATACTTATTTATATTAATTTTACAGTTGCAAAGTGGAACCTTGTTTTAAGTGACCATTGCTGTTTCAAAAGAGCTGCAAGTGTAGCAACAAATAAAATAAAAAATAAAATGACCCTCTTGCCACTGTGACCAGCGTTCATTTTAATAAGGCAGCATTTATAATACTCGGGAACACACCCAATAAACAGTAGCAATTTCAATGATACAGTAGAGTGGTGAAACCTGAATGTTACACAGATGCATATGGAACCAAGTCTCAAAACAGACTGCTATACAGATTAGTAACAAGCAAGAAAGCTGGTGTAGAGTTTTGCATAAGCGTTTATTCGAGCTTGGCACTGTATGGGCTTGATTTGAACAACTATTTAAACAATACTATGATAGGCTAGATCTATATGAGGAATGTCTTGAGAGGTAAAAGCTAGTAGAGTTGTTGCAGGAGTGTGCGAATAAGGATAGGGAGAACTGGAGCACCTGAAGTAAATCGGCATAGGTCGAAACAGAGACTGCAGCAATAAAGATAAAAATAAAGAACAAGTTATCTCTAGTGCCAAGTTCTATCTGAGAAACCTGAGAAAGTTTCCTATTTCACATCAAAAAGCAATAGGGCACTATTACAATACATTCAGGGGACATTTAGTTATCAGTATAGTAGATCAGATTTTAATCATGCATTTTTGCCATGGCCTCTCTCCTTGGAATTGAAATATAAAGTGCAAAACTAGATTGTATTCCTTGCAAATTCCTGGAACCTTTTTAGTAAAAAAGCATGCAAATACAGCAAAAATGTCTTACAAAGGTTAAGAAAATTGATGTCAACAAGAAAATCCTTAAACAAGAGCAGTCTCTCTGCAAAAATATATACAAGAGGCACCTCAATTTTGGTATTACGTTTAAATAAAGTGAACAATTTAAGAATACTTCAGAGAAATAGAAATTGTATACCATAACTATATTTAAAACTAGAAATGCAACGTTTTTGAGAAAAATAGTGAACACACATTCATACGTAGGCTAGCAAGTTTTAAGTGACTGGGTTTTGGATCAGAAATGAGAAAGTATTAAGATATAGAAAATTTCTACTTCTAAAGACAGTTACTACATTTGCTTAATGATATCTGCATTGTGTGTAAGTACAGATATGTATCTGTACAGCCTTCCTGGACTCTAAGCCATGACATCAAAACGAATACAGAAAAAAAGTCAACTAACAGCACAAGCTGTGCTATAAAACGATAGCGCTACCAGTGAAACATGTTAAATAAAAAAAAGCGACATCTATTCTATCCCATTGCACAAGCATTGCATACATTATTATTTTATTTCTTGTTTTGTTTAAACCATGAAGCTTTGGTCATTGATTCTTGGAGGGAAAAAAGTGGCAAATTGTTTGAAATACCTGAGCACTGTTCCCCTCAAAACAAAGGTTCCACTTCGTCAGAGCTGTTTAAAACTTTGACAACAGAGAAATTAAATAATATGGCCTTTTTAAAATTAACCCGTACAAAAGCCAGTCCACACTGCTTCTCTCTCAGTAATGTCACATTCAGCAGTCGCTAAAACCATTCTTTCACATAAAAGAGCAATCTGAGCACCTGCAGGAAGTTGCAGGTATTTGACCAAAAATATATATAGGAAAATAAATCAGGACGTTTTCATTTTAAACATCTGATATACAGTATTAATCACACATACATACTTTTAAACAGCCATACACATAGAAAAGAAAATAAACAAAAACCTCAAAATATGGAAGCAAGTAGTTATTACCACAAACTTTGAGCACTACAATAATGTTGATTCAGAACAGATACATATTCACATTTGTCCGATATATACATGATAAAATCGTTGAACCAGGCGAATTCCATTGTACCCAGATGTGGAACTGACCATAAGTTTATTGTATAAACCATTGTTAATAGGCACTGTTTAATAGTGCAGCGTATTTGGCATAAAGGTACTGTATGACTGCAATGGTGCAAAGTAGGGTTGGTTAACAAAGCGAAAAAAAGAAAACTCTGACTAACTAGCAAATAAAATCTAAAAACTTCATTATACAGGAATGCCTGTCTAGGGCGTGAATAAATATCACAGGCATGTTAGAAATCCATTCTAAATAAGTGTGATTATTATTATTACCATTATTCATCTTTTTACATACAAAGAGTCATTATTTTGCTGAGGAAAATACATATGATTGCTGGAATCTCATGTAAACCTACTTACATACAATTATGTACATTTTAATAAAAAGTGGCCCAAAAAGCCCCCAATGTCCACCAACATGCATTTTTTAATAGAAGTGAACAGTTCTTGATGTTGGCTTCAGCTAAACGAGCAATCCTTTGTACACACAGCACACCCATAAAAATACACAAATAAAAACGACACAAAATGTTCTACAAATCTGTTTTTAGGAGGTAAAGCATAGAATGAAAAAAACAGGAGGAACTAAAAGGTGGGCACGTTCATTGTAAAATACCTTGTCATAAAACATTTGCTGAGTGGATTCTGATGTTTGAGCTATGTTGTTGAGCTCAGGTCAATGCGATATAATATTGGATGTCACCCCCCCTCCTTTTTTTTTGCTTAAATGAAAATGAGAATGCTGCCTTTGTGTTTTATTGTCATGGGTGAGTCAATAAAAAAGGAGATATGAGTTGAGGACAATGCTGACAAGGAACAGTGTATGACTGGGCAAACAGTAGTCACGTGAGCAGCCAAAAAATCTGCAGGACGCCACTGATGAAGCAAATAAAAAAAGTCCTTCTAGAGCCAGAAAAGAGCAACCTTTGAGCAGATTTTCAATAGTAATCTGATGATCAAAATCAGTTCAGATTATCTAAGCGTTACCTTAATACGTACTATACAATAAAATGTGGGTTTCGTAACGTATACTGAGATGCCAACAACACAAAGCCAATATCAATCAGGAAAAATATATAGATCTTTGCAGCACATCCGCACCTCTTAATCTTTTCTTCATAAACAGAGACACCTCCCCAAGTAAAATTCAGCAATGACACTAAGTACATACCTTTTTTAAATTTTATACATTACTCTTTTAAAATTAAAAGAAAAATATCACATATTCTCAATGCTATAAATGAGAAGCCAGTCTTACACCCGTGACGTCACTCAATTTAAATGACGTTTGCTTAGAGTGATTAACATTTTTTTTCTAAAGAAATTAGAAAATGGGCGTGAGCTTGTCCCAAACTTTGTCCGCTTTGTGCTGTACAATAATATCAAATTGCACAGTACATATGGCAAACAACACTGATAGGCTAATGCAACCAAAAGTGGCTCATATTCACAGCTGCTGAGGATACAGGTGGTAGGAGTGGGAGGCGTAGGGTTTTAGAATGCCTGATGTAACAAACTAAGTTTTCCAAAAAAAGCTTGAAGCAGATATGTGCTCTCCCAAACTGGTAATGCTTGTTCTGACAACAGATAAAACAAGAACTATTAAAAATGAGTGGAAAAGAGAAAAAAACATGAGCTGGAAAACTCCTTCCACTATCCAGGAGAGCCTTTCAGTCACAGATCCAGCTGAAACTGAGCTAAACATTGTGCAGAAAAATACCCCAACACTCCTGAGCGTTGTTGTCCCATTAAGCAAGGCTGGCATATGACTGCAACAAAACAGCTACTGCTCACCCTTGTTTCTGAAATGTCCAGTCTTCAAGGCCTGATGAGGGATGTCAACAGCAGGTCCTTTTACAGAACTTGACAAATTTCTGGAACGCTTTGATTTATTGATTGTAACCCCGGTTAAGGAAGCAGACTTTAAAAAGCAGATGACCAGGAATGATCGTTGCCTTAGCTGTCTGACAAGCTGCAAACAAAAAAAATAAAATAAACATCGGCCCAGGCTCAAGGCAGATTTTACTGTATAAAAACCCAAAATGATGAAGAAAGATCCTGATGCTTTCAGGACTCCTAAACATGTTAGGGTCACTCTGTCAGAAGTTGCTGCAAGAGGCTCTTCTGTTGTGACTGAGAGGTGCTGGTGCCACTCTGGGACTTCTGGGGGCCCATCGGCCCAGGCTGGTTCAGGTAGGAATCACTGCCAACTAAGTTTACTGTACACTGGACGTCAGCAATCACTTGAACCTGTTGTACCTGTTAAAAAATGGCTGGAGTTATTGTCAACTGACCACACTTGTGGGCAACAACATAATCAAGTGAATATGTTTGATAGTTATCATTTAAGTTTGACAATAATATTTTGTTAAAAACGGCATTAGAAACAGATTAGATTGTTTAGATTAGATTTACATAAGACAGTCCATACATAAGGAGTGTGTCAATCAAGTACGTCCACCCTGGGAAACACTAGGGGGGCCCGAGTAGATGCCTTAAACCCAGTCTTAATGACTTGACACACTTCAGCCTTTTATGCTGCACTTCTCTTTAAAACTTACAACATGAACTAGCAGCAGCTACTGGTTTAGAACAACATGCGTCCATGTAGAACTCACCTGATCATTACACAGGGAACCGACATTGCCGAGGTTGCTGTTGCCAATACCGACTGCCGTTCCAATAGGAGGTAGTGAACTCACAGCTCCAGAGCCTCCAGCCATGGAGACAGTGATGCTCATGTTGTTGTACACACCCTGTTGGCCAAAGTTTTGAGAGCCTGTCTGGCCAGTTTGGTTATACACACTAGGAAACACAACACCAAAAGAATGGTGGTATGTGAGTTTCATAAAACAGAACATTTAAGTAGTAGGAAAAATGCTGAACTTATTTGATTAACAGACTGTGGTACCTGTTAGTCATGCCGCCCTGCCAGTTCTTCATGTCAGGTGACTGGTAACCAGGTGGGGGCTGAGGTTGTTGAAGCAGCGAACTATGGTTGGTAGAGTTGTCGGGTGACAGCAAAGGACTGGTGGGAGTCAGCTCAGGAGTGAATGATTGATCAGTTTGCTGGACCATGCCTTGAACAAAAAAACCACTAGTAAGGCAGGGTTCAGAACATGAAAGCATACATGGAAGCTGTAGCCTAACCCCCACGTTTGCCTCACCCACACCATTACCCCCATGTTTTGATAATTTCCCTATCATCACATATCCTATACATGTGTATATACAGTCGATTCCGGTTAATCGGACCACATTGGGACGCAATAGTTTTGGTCTTAATAACCGGACCGATAAAAAGAACATGCCTTAAAACAGGACGTGCAATAATTTATGTAACATATTAAATGTTTATTAAACCTTTATAGTGTGCGATACACACATACAAAAATACTGTTGCTTATGAACTTTATTGGATAAAAAATCTAAACGATCTACATCACAGTGTTTAGGTACTTAGGTCATGGTAATTGAGATGGCACACGTGCGCGCACACACACACACGCATGCACGCACCAACACACCAACAAATGGACTCAAACGGACGGAAACAGAAGTAAACTGAGAGACTGACTGTCACATAAATAAAGTAATGATCTGACTCCGACATCCAGGAAGCACCGGTTTAAAAACAAAACATAAATTAGTCCCAAATACAATAAAGGTTTATACAGGTACATCGTCGGGAAGGAACAATCGGAGGGAGCATGGCCGAAGGCAGTGCAGCTCGGAACGCAGTTGAGAAGCATAATAATAATGGGACAGTGTAGCCTAGTGGGTAGAGCGTTGGGCTGGGAACCCAACGGTTGGGGGTTCAAATCCAGGCTCTGCTACACTGCTGGGTCCTTTATAGTGTCCCTTTATAGTGTCCCTTAACCTTGTCTGCTCCAGGGGCACTGTACATTGGCTGATCCTGCAGTTTCACAAGTTCCCTGTAGCGATACAGGGTTGGAGAAAGATCTGGTAACCTACTCCACAAAAATATAATTGCTGAGTAACTGGGATCGGTAGCGGCCCATAGAGTGACCCAAGAGTCGGATACGACTGAAAACGGGTAAATGCATACATACATACATTTATCAACAACCCTAAAAGTAAAAGATATGGTATGTTCCGAGTGTTAAAGTTAAACTTTACCAAGTGGTAAAGATGTACTTTAAGGGGGTCAACCATCTCCATTATAGAAATTCTTGTTCTCGTATGAGTGTAGCTGTATAACAACGTCAGTGTAGGGAAGAGAATAGTGCCCCTAACATAAATGTCATTTCAGCAGCACCCATTAAAAAATGACAACAGGAAAGTCAACACATGGGGTGTGCCATCTTGCGATGCACAAAAGCAGCCTAGTGGTTAAAGCACTGAATTAGTAATCAGATTGCTGCTACTTTTGTCAGTCCATTGAACAAGCCTCATAACCCTCAACTGCTTAAACCCTTGTCTGCTAAATGATAAAAATGAAAATGTAAAATTTTAAGCCTAATTTTAACATTGTCTTCCAGAACAAGTGCCCTTTTATATGCATGTGCACTGTAAATTGCCACCAGCCACAAGAAAAAAAATATAATATTGCTCAGAGCAGGGGTCACCAACGTGGTCGCCCACAAAGACCTCATGAGTCGCCCGCGGGCCTGTTCTAAAGACAGCTCATTATAGTGACAGTTACCAGCAAGCTGCATAATTTTTTTTTTTTATCGCTATTCTATTCTTATTCACTTGCATTAGTGTAAATTAGAAAATTACAACATATGTAATATATTGTAGCGATCGCTTAATGTTATGGGTTTTGTGTTTGTTTAATGTTATGGGTGCTCTGTTCACATGTTCTAGTTATTCCGCTTCGCGAGGGGAGGGAGGAGTCTAGTGCAGGTGTGTAGGGAGCAAGAGAGTTGTTGGAAGTGAACCGGTGTGTGTGTGTGTGCGTGCTCTGATGTTCCTGGCGATGTTACGAGGAAAATGATGGTGGAAATGTAACCGCGAGTTATCCGAAGATGTTAATAAAACAGGACTTTTGTTTACATCCGTTTCATCCTTTCCGCGCGACCCATGGACGTTACAATATATGATTATTAATTCTTTATTATATTATAAATATATAATTATTATTGTGACGTCACAAGTGTGTATCAAACTGGTCGCCCTTCGCATTAGTTTGTACCCCAAAAGTAGCCCTCAGCTTCAAAAAGATTGGTGACCCCTGGTTTAAACACTAAGTCCACAATGATCTGGGATTTTGGGGGCCCCAAAAACATAGGTCCCACAGAGGAACGATTTCAAAACATCGGTTCGGTGTTTCCATGTTTACATAACCGGATCTTTTCTTAAACAAGGAGTTTCACTCTGCAAACTACAAATAAGGAACCGTACAGTGCTGCATTAATTGTACAGCAATTCATTTATTTGTTATACCTTTTACCACTAAATCTAATGTTCCTCTTCTAGTATACCATAACCAACTAATGGATTTGAAGAACCACATACCCCACATCCTTTTGAAAAAAAGAGAAGGACAATCCTGAGAAAGTTTTGGCTAAAACCCAGCGGTGTTGTGTTTACCTTGCATGAGTTGTCTCAGCATGCCCAGACAATGCTTTTGTAGCAGTGTCACAATGATAAACATACTACAATTTCTCAGTGGAGCTACATGAACCCATGTGGACAGAATTGTTTTCTAATACTTTTTGAAACAGACCATTTCTATATTCGTGTGGACTGGGCCTTAGTGTCTTATTATTTTAGCACCTGAGAAGAAGCCTGACAGCTTTCGTTATACTGTGCAATCTCACTCAAATAGGTAAAGCTCAAGTTCACACCACACAACTTCCAAGTTGTCCCGGTGGCTCTAAAGTTCATATTACACTATTGGATCTCTTGCACTCAGGAGACTGTTCAATATTTGTTCCTTTCACTCTGTATTGAAGATGGGTCTGTCTTATCTTCCAAACTGTGTGACAAGCGAAGTGATTAGGGGTTTGATGATGTAACGTCCAAAATGCATGTCTTCTGTAAGCAGCGATCAAGGTTGTTAGTGCACTGATATGAAGCAAAGTGAAAAAATAAACAACTCAGAAGAGATTTGGCTTAGTGAACTGCATAGATAGATCTGTAATGCTTTAAAATCATTACCAAATACCTACTGTACTGTCAAAACAAAATCATGTTCTCTCACCCCAAGTGTTTGCTACCCAACATCCTAAAAAACTAAATCTGGGTTAAAATAGTCCTGCTACTCACTTTCATCTGGCAAATCATTTTCGTGCTCATCCTCCTCCATCTGCTGGCACCATCCCTCCATCCTCTCAACTTCTGCCTGCAGCAGTTTTAGGAACCAACGTCCATCACGAGGACACACCGAGCCTGGCACTCCTACTCCTGAACCTTGCTGCTCGTCCTCCTCATTTGTGTCCATCCAGGGCTCAGGTGGAGGCAGAACAGAAGGATCAAAGGATGAATAATCATCTGGTGAACAGGCATGGTAGTGGTTTCCTGAGCCCTGTATAGACACGGTAGATGTGGATGATTCTCGAGAAGGCTGACGTGACGTGTACCCAGCTCGTTCTAACTCCTCTGAAAGATCCAGATCAGCCTGCACAGCAGCGGTGACACTGTTGGACCGTGTCACTCTGTGGTGACTGAGAAAACAGAAATAAAATGATGTGTCATGGTGCGTTTTGCTAAATATGTTCAACAAATCAATCGATTTTTGTGTTTTTAAAATAACTAACAATTATAATGAATATAGCATAAATAAAGTGGAAATTGGGAAAGCATTAAAGATATTTTACAGTCAATTTAAGATGTGCATTTTCTAGACATGTTTTTTTAAGAAATAAAAAAATTACACAGTAAAAAAGGCGTATTTAACCACTAGTTTAGTTATTAAATAAAAATAGAACTATTAATAGAATCCCTACCTCAATATTTATTTTGGGATATCGGTTTTATAGTCGTTTAGACTTTCTATTTTTAAAGACACTCAATATATGCTACAAACAAAAAGATTACATAGTGCAAACACGCACACACACATATACACAGTGCAGAAAGCAAGTTCATATACACACAAAGATCAGTGGACATACAGTATATAATATTATATGTTATTTTATTACAAGAGAAACTAGCAAGGGCCAACTAAAGGTTCAAGACTGTGTCTAAGTAAACACTTTCAGTAAATACACATGCATATTGGTTGTACATCTCATAACTTATGTAATCTTGTAAATACAACGCTCAAACTGAACAGTTTCTTCAAGTAAGTCTAAAATATAACAATGTAACAATGGAGTGACGTTGGTTTACTGTTATTAAAGCAAATTAAATAAATTCTTTAAAAATCAGACAATGTGATTGTTTTTACTCATTTTGTCTCTCATAGTTGAGGTCTCCCTATGATGTCAATTACAGGCCCCCTCATCTTTGAAAGTGGAAGAACTTGCTCTATGGTGGGTCTCATCAGAAAGAATGATGAGACAGCATACAGAGAAGAAGTGCAACTGGTAATGGTCTGGTGTAGAAACAACAACCTGTCTCTGAATGTAGACAAGACAAAAGAGATAGTGGTAGACTTCAGAAAGATAAGGCGACACCATTCTCCACTGAACATCGACAGCTCTGCTGTGGAGATTGTCAGGAGCACTAAGTTCCTTGGAGTTCACTTGGCAGAGGATCTTACCTGGTCCCTCAACACCAGCACCACAGTCAAGAAAGACCAGTAGCATCTCTACTTTCAGCGAAGGCTGAGGAAAGCACACCTCCCACCTACTATTCTCACCACTTTCTACAAAGTAACCATTGAGAGCATCCTGAGCAGCTGTATCACTGCCTGGTTTGGAAACTGCACTGTCTCAGATCGCAAGTGAGAACAGCTGAAAAAATCATAGGTGTCTCTCTCCCCACCATCATAGACATTTACACCACACGCTGCATCCGCAAAGCAACCAGCATTGTGGATGACCACACAGACTCTTCACCCTTCTACCGTCTGGAAGAAGATATCAAAGCATCCGGGCCCTCACATCCAGACTGTGCAAGAACTTCTTCCCCCAAGCTATCAGACTCCTGAACAATCACGGTCTGGTATAAATAAACACACACTAAATACACACATGGAAGACTGGATTCAGCACACACAAAAACAATTCTTCACCCCCTAATCTGTTTACACATACTTCATAAGTACAATATTTACATTTACATATGTGAATTTACATTCAAAATACATAAATCCTTGCTGCTAAATATATTGTTTACATTGTTATATGCACCTTACCATCTTACTGCGATAATTGCCCACTGTAATTGAAACCCCCCGTAGTAACCATACTTACTGTTTATGTTTATACACTGTATTGTTTTTATTCTACGTATTTATTGTCAATTTGTCATTGCCCTGCGTTATGGCACATGTTCTGCAACTATGTTGTGTTTGTGTAGTTTATTGTCCTATGTAGCACCTTGGTCCTGGAGGAACGTTATTTCGTGTACACCTTTGTATATGGTTGAAATGACAATAAAATCGACTTGAACAATTGGTGACTGACTAACTTCCCCCCACTTTATACCTGTATCAATAAACTTCCCCCCACTGTATACCTGTATCAATAAACTTCCCCCCACTGTATACCTGTATCAATAAACAATAAATATACAAACAATGTATGTGATAATTGTGTCAATACTTGATACTGCAAAATTCAACAAGTGTACAGTCACTGATTGCATCTTTGTTTTGCGACCACCATTAAGTGGATAGTCAGCGGCCAGTTTACAACCAATCAGAAAGTTCCTGGGTAGTCCCTGATACAGCAAGTTTGCAGCAAGTCGCCATGGCCATACCTCCACTTTGGCCCAACAAATGGCAGTGGTGTACAAATTAGCTAAGTGATGAGCTTAGTAAAGGTTAGCTTCCTCGTCTTTCCCTAGCAATCCATATTTATAGAGAGCACTAAAGTTGAAGTGACTGAGAATGAACAAGGAAAGTGTAGCATTACTCAATGCCATTTGAAGATGTGTCCAAGGTGGTGGGTGGTCTATCGGCCTGCTTCACATCAACTAACTACTTCTTGTCTCTTCTCGCCAAGTACATAATAAAGAAAAAAGAGGTTGAAGAACAGAGGTAGGAAAACAAAAATAATTTAAAAAAATAATAAAGAGATTTTATTACGACTTTTTATACAATTTACCATTTCTTTTTCTTTATTATAAATTGTTCTTTATTTTTTAGCCCTATAGCCCTTGGAAACAAGAACATGATGTAGATGATCTGTACCTTTTACCTCTTGGCAGTGGTGAGAACAGGCAGTGGTTTGGGTGGGTAGTCTTTTATAATTATAAAGTTCCTTAACATTAACTTGTGTAAAAATCAATAAGATTGGCAGTTGAACCCCAGTGATGTGCTAGACTGCTGTACAACCCTCTGCAACTACTTCTGTACCAGGCAGAATGCACATGTGAAAAGTCCTGAGGCTATGGGTTGTCTAGGGTGAAAAAGGTGCAATATGAAATCGCTGTTCTTCACCATGGCAGTTCCTGAAGTCTATAATCAGTTTCTTGATCTTGTTAAATTTAAGAGAGAAAAATGATTTTCCTGTCACCAGTGTGTCAAAAGCATGATGTCCTTTCTATAAGTTGTATGGTTGTAAGAGATCAGGCCAATCAGATTGTTGTGTCATCTGCAAATATGACAATGAAGGCAATGATGAGTATATGCAGTCTCTTACCAGCCTCCCGAGCCATATGCTGAGTCAGAGCAACTGGGTACTAATCATTTAAACATGAAGCACTAGCACTCTTTGAAATAGAGACATGGGTGACTTGTTTAAAACATGCCTTGACAGAGAGAGAAAGAGAAGTTAAAATGTCCATACACACTCCTGCTAGCAGACTCACACAGACTTTGACAACACATGCAGAAATACAATCATTTTAACTACTCCACATTTTAAAGGCATGTGGCAACATTGTATAAACAACACTGACCAGACTCTGCAGTGTGTTTTAGCGTGTCTGTGTGTTAATAAAGTCAAAGGGTTCTTTCTCATCATCTGGGAATTTGCCGTGCATAATATTCCAGTAAAAACTCTCTCTCTCTCTCTCTCTCTCTCTCACACACACACACACACACACACACATATAGACAGAGAGAGAGAGAGAGAGAGACAGACAGACAGACAGACAGACAGAGAGAGAAAGAGAAGTAACTTTCATTAGAACCAATTTTGGCAGCTGTTTTACTAAAGCATAACAAAACAGCATGACTTCTCACTAATCCAAAGCCTATAAAACAAAGCAGATTACGACTACAACGCCGATCTACAATCAAATACATACTCTCTTTTCTCACTCTTTTATAAGACAGCAATCATTTTGAAGCTGAGACAAAAGAAAAGAAAACAAGAGAAATTGAGATTCGGGGGTGGAAGGCTAATACCTGACCATGTCTGCGACCCCAGCCACAGGCTTCATGTCTACAGCAACAGATGGCCCCACACACACACACACGCACGCACGCGCACACGCGCGCACACACACACACACACACACACACACACACACACACACACACACACACACACACACACAC
>JAOTRQ010000014.1:662568-672887 GCA_028565875.1 Hoplisoma paleatum | reverse complement strand
GGGAGAGAGAGAGAGAGAGAGAGAGAGAGAGAGAGAGAGAGAGAGAGAGAGAGAGAGAGACACTAAGCACCTGAACAGGTCACCGTCTGTTATATGGTGCAGAGACAAACACACAGGGGGGCAATTTTATTATTTCCAGTTAACTTGACTGCATGTCTTTGGACTGTGGGAAAACCCTCATGCAGGCACTGGGAAAATATGCAAAATATATGCCGAGAAAGCCCCAGAATACGGAGGGATCGAACCCGGGACTTCTTGCTGTGGGGCAACAGTGCTAACCACTAAGTCATCGTCGCATCTAGGATTAACATACTAATGTAAAATGTGTGTTTAAAATGTAGGGAGAAATGAGGGGGTACCCCCCCCCCCCTCCCCGGGTTTGTTATTGTACAACCACTTTAATTTGGGGACTTTCCATGATACAATCTTCCACCTTCAATGTTTTATAGACTATAGAAAGCAAGCAAACTAATTAAACATTAATTTAAATCATTAATTATTTCACAAATAGAAAGCACTCGTCATCATTTTGTATATTTTACAACAAGCTTATTAGTTATTATTGTAATTTATGGTGATCATTTGTAGTGTTATCGTGGTTTGTACGCTAGATCACCGACATCATGACCCGCCTTTCAAATCTCAGTTGTGCTATCAGCTGTCTGACCGTCCACACAGACATGATTGATTAATCATTACCCATTATAGCTATTCCTCAATGACATCGATCATTCCCTGAGACCAAAGGAGCAGAATTTTATCTCCAAAACTAATGCAAATAGTTCCGGTTCCACCGGGATGTGGCTGCTGTAAAACCGATAGCTGCATGACTACTTTTTCTCTTATGAATATTCATTAGGATCAACACGTTCGACAAATGTCAAGACGGCAATGAGACTTGAATACAAAAAAGTGGGGGAGTGGTATAAAGGGCAAAGGTTATGTCACGTACACATCAGCCTAATCCATCATGTCCTAATTCTGAGCCAAACAAAAGAAAAGACACAAACAACGACCATCATTAATACATTTACAGCTTACATACCCACAATATTATTTAGCTTATATATATATTATTCCTTAGAGTATTTGTTGCTTACATTTTACGCCTTTATCCAAAGTGACTCTCAATCACATGCTCAAGGGCCCAACAGCAGCAACCTGACAGAGGTAGGACTTGTTTTTGGAGTGTTGGAGGAAAATAGGGCTTCCCCAAGAAACCCGAGCAGTCACTACACACTGAATGCAGATCGTCGGTACTCTTACCTGAAACATGTTCGATAATAATTGACTAAATATAAAAATAATTTACTAATAATAATTTACTAAATATTCAATTATTTATCAAGCATTCATTTTCTAAACAAGAATATTAGAACCTCTACAAGCTCGAAACAATAACAGTATAAACTGGGTGCCGAATTTTTAGAAGACATTTAGTTTCTGCCCATTCATTCAGACATAATACGACACCATGCAGAATAAAACTGAAACCCAGGTCCGGATTTATACCTTGCTCCCCGACCCGGCTGATCCGGTCCCACAATAGGTGGCGGCTTTTATTACAAGAGTTTAACCGAAACCTCGAGATTATGACATCGAGTTTCGCTACGCTAACAAAGTTAGCATCGTGCCATGCAATCCAATGATATTAGGTGGTACAAGCAATTTATTTAAATTTCAAGCTGTCTGTGTGGCCGCCTGTAAGACTTATAACACGACCAGTATAAAAAACACCACCCCCCCCCCAAAATAAATAAATAAATAAATTAAATTAAATAAATTAAAAATAAATACAATAAAATAAAGTTGTTAAAGAAAGTAACACAGAACAACCCAGTTCTGTGTGCACAGTCAAATTTAGTTTTACTTTCTCCAGTCATAAAAAGACACATTGCTGTCACTAACAACAACAATAATGACGACAATAACAATAATAACAATAGTAATAACTGGTTTATGCCTTCGCAATGATCGTTCTATGTAGCCCCGGTGAAAAAAAAACATAACGCAGACTTTTGTTTGGTTCTTTGTCCCTTTATTTGGCCTTTTAATCGTTTTATCTGAAGCACATTGTGAGATTGTTTTTGTTTGTCCTTGAACAAAGAATACACAACTTGTGTGCGTCGATTGTAACAACATCTTTAGTATTTATTCTCTTTTCAGCCTTGTGCTTTTTCCACACGGAGGATTTAATCCTCCTAAAATCATTTAAACTCAATCTGTGCAGTGAACACACACATTTTCAGCACTAACTGTGCAATGGCTGCTTTTAACGGAGCAATTAAGGGTTAAGGGCCTCGCTCAGGGGCCCAACAGTGGCAACTGGGTGGTAGTGCTTGAACCGTCTGATGTCCAGCCCAGTATCTTGACCACTAAGCGATCACTGCTCTAGAGAAACCCTAGCTACGGTGCCCGGGGAGCAATGAAAGGGGTTTTCTTCCTCAAGGTCACTTTAGTCTTGAGGGATTCGAACCCAACACGCCCGGACAGACACAGTATTGTGTGATACTGATACTGTGTGGACAGCAGACGGAGGATGATGATGATGATGATGGACCAGCGGGCGTCTCGCGCTGCGCAGCTGCCGTTCCACTCACTCGCTCACTCTCTCGCGCGCGCACTTGTTGTGGAACCAGCGTCGGCGTGCACGTGACCGCGGAGAGGCGAATATACATATATAAGGCAAGCGCGTGAGCGCGCGCGCGCTCCACTCTCACTGTGTAAAAGAGCGCAATTTACGCAGAGCCGCTACTCCTGCCGAGTTACCATGTATAACGCGTTATTACGCGCTGTGAACCAAGGAAAGTGACGGGATCCGCCGTGATTGGATTTAATCCGAGAGGAAAGATCATAAAGAGCTTCGAATCTGCAGGAACTATGTGAAGGTACAGACAAAAAACTGTTCGGGGGGGGCTTCGCGTTATTATGGACAATGTGTGTAATAAGATTTTACTGTGTCTTTATTTTTAAATTATCTTAAATTATTATCACTCTTATTATTATTTAATATAATAATGATAATAATGATGATGATAATAATAATAATAATTTATTATTTTGTTCATGACACACAAGGACACAAATAAAACAGTAATTATAATAGTACAAGTAAAACAATATAACAGTAATATTATAGTAATAACATATTATTGATAATAATATTTAGTTCTATGTCATTTTATTTTAATTATATCATAATTATAATGAATATTCAGACATATACTGTGACTGCTGTGGTAGTTGTTTTACTGTTTTTAATTATTTACTTAAAATATTATATAGAATCGTTATTTAATTGTTTGCTTTTTTTTCTTTAAAAATGATTGATGATCAACAATATTAATGTTAATATAAAATCAGAATTGGAATTTTTAGTAGTGCATATTTTAATTACATATGTTTAATTCTAATACAGCGGCACGATGGTCTGACAGCAAGAAATTATTGGTTTCGGGAAATTTGGGACTTTCTGGGTGGAGTTTCTCCCAGTGTCTGGATTTGTTCCCTCTAAGTGCTTCGGTTTCCCCCTACGGCAGGGTTCGAGAAAGACCTGGTGACTTACTGAGACCGTGTGTGTGTGTGTGTGTGTGTGTGTGTGTGTGTGTTGGGGTTAATACATAATAATAATACATACGTTATACAGACTACTAAGGAAATCTTTTCCTATATTTATATTTACCACCAACCTGTTTTTTAATTGCACGCTTATTATTAATTTTAAATCGTCTTATGACATTATCATGAGAATTAAAGTTAAAAAAAAATGTATTTAAAAAGTACGAGGATAAAACCCGTCTGTGGTCGGACCTCTTCTGTCTATAACATTGATGATTCCATAGTTTTAAAGTATCAGTACAAAATCAACCAGCATTATTCATGCGGTATTTAATAGGGTTATTAAAATGATATGTCGGAGAAAATCAATACTGGTGAGTGGATTCTCTTGTCACCTTGAATTAGCGACTCGTTATTCTACAGACTGCATCTCATTTTGTTGAGTGCCAGTTGGTTCGCGGTGATTCCCCAGAGTACGGACCCTAAAGGTCTCTCAGATAAGGACCTATCCCTTCTGAAGAGTTTTCCATCAAATGTTGCATTTTATGATTAATTTGGCGTTCAATCAGCTTGAAAGTACGTCACCAGCGATCAAACAGCACTTCCTAAAAGGGTTGATCATAAAAATATTTGGATATAATGTTCCCTAATAATAAAACAGCATCCATTATAAATTAGTACCATTCATTTGTTAATGTATTACTTCAATTTAGGTTATAACCATTGTGCATAGCTGAAAATATGGTCTGCAATTCACCCTGTACCTTTTTACCAACAGATCTTCTACGACACCCTTTGGTCACAGCACTTCCCTTCCTTAGAAGTAGACATGAAGTCTGTTCTGGATGGAATAGCAGACACCACCTTCAGGACCATCACCTCTGGTCTACAGTATCTTGGCTCCAACGACGCCAGCTATGACGACCCAACAATCAACGCCGATTTTGTCAAGGGTGGCTATCCATTTCAGAAACCACCGTCTGCCTTCCGCAGTAACTCTTTTCCAGATAAAGTAGCCCCAAATGAGGAGCTCATTATAAAAGGGCTGCCATTTGCCCCGACCAACACTACAGATCTGTTTGGGAATCAGAGCCAGGCTGAGGATGGGGGAAATGTTCAATGTGGGGAGAACTTCATGGACATGGAATGCTTCATGATCCTGACCCCACACCAGCAGTTAGCTGTGGCTGTTATGTCTCTAATACTGGGTACGTTTACAGTCCTGGAGAACCTAGTGGTATTGTGTGTGATCTTGCATTCACGTACCCTGCGATGCAGACCATCTTACCACTTCATCGGCAGCCTGGCTGTGGCAGACCTACTGGGCAGCGTGATTTTTGTGTACAGTTTCTTGGACTTTCACATATTTCATCGTAAAGACAGTCCCAACATATTTCTCTTTAAGCTTGGCGGTGTCACAGCGTCCTTTACCGCTTCTGTGGGGAGTCTCTTTCTCACAGCTATCGATCGATATATTTCGATCCATCGGCCGTTGGCCTATCGTCGCATTGTGACACGCACAAAGGCGGTGATTGCTTTCTGCATGATGTGGGCGATTTCTATCGTCATCGCAGTGTTGCCTCTACTCGGCTGGAACTGCATACAATTGAACTCGGTGTGTTCGGACATCTTCCCTCTTATCGATGAAAATTATCTGATGTTCTGGATTGGCGTGACAAGCATCCTGTTGATCTTCATCATCTACGCGTACATGTTCATTCTGTGGAAAGCGCACCACCACGCTGTCCGGATGCTCAGCCGGACCTCACAGAAGAGCTTGGTGGTCTATTCCCAAGATGGAACCAAGGTTCAGACCACACGACCGGAGCAGGCCAGAATGGACATACGTCTCGCCAAGACTCTGGTTCTTATTCTGGTAGTGCTTGTAATCTGCTGGGGTCCCCTGTTGGCAATAATGGTGTATGACCTGTTCTGGAAGATGACCGATGACATCAAGACAGTCTTTGCGTTCTGCAGCATGCTGTGCTTGTTCAACTCCACCGTCAACCCGATCATCTACGCTTTGAGAAGTAAAGACCTGCGTCGGGCCTTCCTAGCCGCCTGCCAGGGGTGCAGGAGCAGCAGCAACACGCTGCAGCTGGACAACAGCTTGGAGTCCGACTGTCAGAACCGCAACCTGAAGATACATGCCAACCGAGCAGCCGAAAGCTGTGTCAAGACTACTGTGAAAATCGCTAAAGTAACGATGTCCGTCTCCACCGACACTTCTGCTGAAGCTGTCTGATGGACCAGGGTACTGTGGGTAAAGCGGTGTAAGCCATGTGTCGAGCTTGGTGGTACTGTTTGAACATTCTACCAAAAACTCTCATTTATACGAGACAATGAGGAGGACAGGAGGTCCAACTAAAGCACAAACAACGGGTGTGGTGCATTTGGTCATTTTTAATGTTGGATGATGTTTGCCTATAAGGCAGTTTAATAAAGTGCCAAAATTGTTCTTCAAAGTGAGGACATACGTCTCAATCATGGCATCAATACTTGTAGTGGGATTGCTACTATTTTCGTGCCATTCTTGTTAATCATATCAATATAACTGAAGATTTTGTGAATAGTGTAATCACGGTGTACTATATTTTTATACGTTGGAAAATCAGGTTCTTGAAAAATGATACCTTCTCTCATGGGGACAAGGGGCTATTGATCTTTTTAGAAATGTTTTAGACGTACCGTATGTAAATATTGTACATAACTGCTAAACACTGTACTGTATATGATCCATTTATGTGTGCAAAAATAACAAATGGCAGATTGTGTGCTAATCTTGTTATAACACTGAATATTGTTATATAATAATAATAATACGTTAAAAATAATGTGTACTAAAAGTGTGAATATTGACTTTTTGTATCGTTAATCAACATGTTGAGTCTTTATTTATGTGATGTTGTTGCCAGACCCTCAAAGACTCCTATTCTAGGTCATATATCGGGCCACTTTTTTTCCCTGACTGTTTAGTTGTACTTGATCAGGACCATTTCTGGGTGAATCTATTACCCATTTAAAGTGGTATAGTCCAGCCTGAAATCACTGCTGGCGTATAGTAAGTATAATGTAGTGTCTGTTTCAACGAACTGTCCAATAAGACGTAAGCACAACTATTATACAGTACATATACGGCTGCTATTAAAACAGAAAAACACACTAGTCGTCGTTTTGGCCATAATTAGTCTTAATCTTACTTGCACAATAAATAAAAAAAGGAAACGTGTGTCATAGATTTTAAAAAAAATAAACCATAATATTGTCAGAAGTGTACATTTAGCTATTTCCACTGTATCGACTGTGCTGTGGTGTTTTTGCTCAACTTATTATTGTGGTCAAATAACAGTCGAGATGATGTCGCAACTGTCCTGAAAATGTGCAGAAAATGCATCGGTCTGTGTAATTTATAAGTGGTACAAAACCGGAGGCTCAAGGAATCTTACAAGGGTTTGTGTAATGAGGTACAGACAATAATGATATATGAAACTGTTATGTAAAGAATTTTTCTTCTGATTTTTTTTAAATAAAGTTGTTCAAGTTGTATTAAAAGCTGTTTTTTTTGGTGCGCTGGCTGCACGTCAGATTCAATAAAAGCATGAAGTCGAATGTGCTTAACTGGTTTCTTACCAATAACAAGAATCATCAAAAGGAGAAACATGTTGAATTATTTCTTATCATTATTATAAAGAGACGTGAAGCTGAATGATTTTAAATTTCTACATCAGCGTTGATTTTACACTTCCAGGTTCTTGTCTTTGCCACAGGTCAACTGAGCATCCTGTAATGTCTGCGGCAGATACAAATGACCTCCTGTCTGCTATGGTATGAAAATCGACTGTATTTAACATGCAGGTGCTGCTGTATAAGGACACTGGTGGCCCAGGGTGTCTGCACAAAAATTGTCAGCATCAGAGCATCTACGTCGATATGAACTTCCTTTCATATAGCCTCAGCGTAGCCGTAACTGCTCTTTAAAACGACACAGACCACAAGAGGGAGCACTATAGTCATCATTTCAATGGCGTGTGCATGCTTGTAGTTCAAGTAGGCTCTCACTGCATATGGTGGTGCCACGAGCAAAAAGCATTTATCGTTCTATACCGATCAGCTAAAATCAACAAACTTTCTAACTCGTCGCTAAAACTAAAGAGTAAACACAAATGCAACAGAACTCTCAGAAGCTTGACATCCTTCTAGCATCAGTGGCGAATTCTTTTGCCAACATCCGTGCCAAAACAAACATGGATCTATCAGAGCAGTTGTTAAGGTGCTGAGCTAGAGATCAGAAGGTCATCAGTTAAAGCCCCATTACCACCAAGTTGCCACTGTTGAGCACTTAACAGTCAAATGCTCAAAATGGTGTTTCGTTGTCATTGACTGTTGCTTTGCTGCTAAATGCTAAATGTAAATGGATCTGTACAAACTGTAAATAGCGCCCATCACTTGCCTCATTTCACCTCCTATTTATAGAGTTGGGACCAGCCAAGCAGGCCGCGAATCATTTAACACCTCTTTTATTGTCAAATTTGGCTTAAATAAGCACACCTACACGTGATCAGCGAGTAAACAGAGCGAAACCTTGTACAGATTGATTAAAAATAATCTGCTAGGTTTTTTGTTTTGCTAATTCGTTAGGAATTGTGTAATGAAAAAAAACAACAACAGATTTTTGTCAAGAAAGATCCAAGAATATAAGAATCAATACCATTTGTAACCAACTGTGTGTTGAATTTCTGCAAATGTTTGCCTCTACAAGCGGATTTTGTCTCATTGTATGTGTAGTCATCAAAAAAAGAAGAATTTAAAAACCTTTCAGACGACCGTACTGCATAATACAACAAGATTAAGAAACCGTACTTAGCATACTTTCTGCAATGCATACAAATGCTAAGCTATCCTGTTGTTATGCTATTTTTTGGGGGGTCGGACCTCAATATGTGACAAGAAACCAGCTATTTATTACATTGTTTTGTACTTTAATTCAAGGTCTTTCACATCCCTGCAGCCTCTTGATCCTTAAACTGCTTTTTAACAATTTCAACCTAGCTTCATTTGTGCTGTTATTGTGTTTGAAATCAAAGTTTCTCCAGAGGAGGTCAATGACAAAACCATACAAAGGTTTCTGTATTTCTGTATTAAACTGTAGTAATAAATTGCTGTACCTCAGAACTTTAGTATTGGTTGTATTATATGTTATTTCCCATTAGATAAGCAAAGATCCAAACCAGTGCTGCATGAAATGAAAACCATTTTAGGGCACATGGTGGAAAATCGACTACAATCTCTGCTGTTAAGATACGGGCTTGTGTGAGTCTATTAAAACGTTCTATTCCTTATTATTTGGCTTTCAGATAAACTACGATATTTACTTCATCTCACCAAATAATAAAATAAAATAAAATAAAATTTTATTTAACCTTACACATATATAGATGTACAGTACAATGAAATGTTTCCCTTCGCATATCCCAACTTGTCTGGAAGTCGGGGGTCAGAGTGCAGGGTCAGCCAACGTACGGCGCCCCCTGGAGCAGACAGGGTTAAAGGTCTTGCTAAAGGACCCACCAGTGGCTGTGTAGCAGAGGTTGTAACCCCCAACCTTTAGGTTCACAGCCCAATGCTCTACCCACTAGACTACACTGTCCCTAGATCATTGGATGTATGTGTGTTCTGTTCTTAACATTTACATTTATACGTAACAGTTGCCCCTTGCCTCTGCTTTGGCGGTCGCTATTAACCGCTCGAAGGTCCCGCCCCTTATGCTACGCTGACATAATAGCGTTGGTTTAGTGAGCACAGTTTAGAGTCCATCGTTTCCCACTGTTTTAGTGCACCGTCCGGGTGCTTTCAGTGCACTGAATTTTATTCTTTCTCGGACACACTAAAATTAAGCTAGAAGGGTCTAAGCGTCCGATTTGGGACGCACCTCTCGTGTCAAATTGCTCTACTTGATAGGATTGGATAGGATCAACTTTATTAATCGCACAATGTGGAAGCCCGTGCATTACAGCAGCTCATGTGCAGGGATGAACAGATTAATAATAAAACACTCTAAACAGTTATTACTTTATATACGCTATATACATGTAAATCATACACAGTATGCATTTCCAGTATGCAGGAAAAAGTTAAAAGTATATTATTCTGAATATGTCTAAGGTGTATAAAGATAGCAGTGAAGGTTGAAGTGACGCATGGAATGAAATGATTTCAAAATAATATAAAGATAATGATACATTAACCTCTAGAGACGCTGCGTCCTCATATGAGGACATTATATTTCTGGTTCTCTGCATCATTCTACCTCATTCTTTAAAATTGTTTACTCTTTGGCCTCATATGGAGACACTGCCCGTACCACCTAGTGGTCATATGACAATATAACACTCAGCTGATTAAATTATTTTCAAAAGTGACTTATTTATGTACAATAACATGATCATTTTTGTTTATGTATTCTAATGTTTACAGTTTCAATCAAAGAGTTTTGTTCTTTGTTAGCCGATTGTTTCTTTATTTTAGACCCACTGTCTCCATACGAGGACATTGTACATTAATTTTATTGTTTTTAGAAAAAAAACAAAGACAAAATTTTAATGCTTGTTAGGTCCTACTAATCACAAATAGCTAGACGGAAAAAAAACACACAACAGGGAAAAGTCTGAGTCTCAGGAGGTTAAAGATGGGCCCTGTTGAGTCTGGTTCCTCTCTAGGAATTCTCCTCGACAGGGGTTTCTGTTCATCCTGCATTTTGTAAA
>JAOTRQ010000014.1:634767-647743 GCA_028565875.1 Hoplisoma paleatum | reverse complement strand
CCGAAAATAAGACATAGTGGGGCTTTTGGGGATAAAAAGAAAGTAAGACGCTGTCTTATATTCGGGGAAACACGGTAAGTAGTTGCTGGAGACTGTTCCGGCTTTGTGTTGGGCGTCCAGTTACACCCTGCATGAGGCGCCAGTCCAAACACATGCATCCACAAACACGTTCAGCTATATGACATGTCTGCATTGTTTTTTTGACACCCATTTGAATGCTGGGAGAACACAAACTCCACACAAAAATGACCCTGACCCGCCATCTAGAGGGAGGGAAGGGATTCAAAATAATAATAATAATAATAATAATAATAATAAATAGGGTTGTAACATTGCACTATACACAGTTGTTGTCATGTTTTGTGTAAATCTCCATCCTTACAAGAATCACTTATTTAAACGGCTCACCAAAGTGAATCGATTCGTACCGATTCTTCTCCTTCTACTAATAGCTGTGTCTACCGGAATCACTTTCAGTTCTTACCCGAGACGTCCAGAAAGGTCCGAGCTCTTCCGGTCCCTGCGCTACTGATGGCGATGCAGTCGTAGAAGCCCTCGTCCTTCAGAGACACCCGAGAGATCTCCAGTGATACATTGGACGACTCGCTGTTTCAAAGTCGGTCAACATACAACAATTGTCATGTGAGCTTAAAAATCAAGATAGCGTTAGCGGTGTGAATGGATCGAGAATTTCGAGACGGCGGATTTGAACAACCTGAAGATTTGGTCTACGCCTTGACGCTGCTCGTCACGGATGAAGCGCAGAGTAAAGGGGATCAGACTCTCGACTTGGCAGGTCAGCTCACCCTTTTGTAAGTAGTAACCTGGAGTGTGGGGGGGCATACTCACTTTGGGGGCACCTAGAAAAAAGAAATTAGCATTTGTGAATAGAATGTGCAACAAGCTAAAGGTCAAGTGTCCTGATATTTGCGAAAAACCAGATTTGGAATATTCATGAACGTCAGACCTGGAACTATGCTGGAGAATAATACACTAGACACTCTCTGGAAGAGGAAGCCGCCGCGATCGTATCCGGTGACTCTAAGGAAGAAGGCTTCAGTGGGAGGAATGAACTCAGTGATGTTCCAGATGCCGTAAGGTCTGCGTTCTGGATAGTGGCGGATGGGCAGCGTTTTTATCACTCCGCCGGTGATGCTCAGCAGCTCCAGGCGATCAGCGCGTGCTGGCTGGAACAGGCCTGTGGTGTTCAGCAGTATGAACGTAGGGATTCCTGTGGATGAGGGAAATGGTAACACACGTGTATAAAATCAATGATACGTTGTAAAATGTCTGACTTGGTGCTTGGGATTCTCGTACCTTGAACGGGTCGGCTTGAGGTCATCGTAAAATCTAGAGTGTGTTTTCTTGAAAAACCGGCTCTGAAGTCGATGGTGCTTAACCCTGTGATACGCACCGAGTGCCGACCCTCGCTGATGGTCTGTGGAAAGAGTTTAATGCTCATGTTACATAGAATCGTGCTGTAGTAAATGACGCGTTGAAGATCCATCCAGATGCTTCGAATCATCCCCTTTCTCACATAAATATTCCATTTTATTTGTTTCTATTTATTAATAACATATTTGCCTTCATTGTCATCAGAGAAAATAAATAACACATAGAAATGTTTACTGGTTATGTAACAATTATAAATAAGAATAACAATAAGAAATATAAAGAATCAATTGATATTTACTTATATTCACAGATTTACACTGTATTCGTTTTAATTCAAAATAAGAAACCAGATTTTTTTTGAGACAAACACACACACACACACACACACACACACACACACAAACACTGGACAATTTGTCTTTGATGCACTTGTGAGAGAAAAACAGAGTACGGGTTAAAATGGAAAATGGACACCCAGACGTAGAATGGGTGCAGTTACTAGTACAAAAATAATACATACTCATACTGGACTCGACTCAGGCACCTCATACACCTACACAAATATACCAAAACAATTTATACAAAAATGCTTATTTCAATTGTGCTAACTATCGTTTTGATTCGATGTCGGTTGGTGGTAGAGGATGCCTACTTCAAGTGTTAGTTCACGTTAGACATAATAGACACGGCCTATTGTTCTGTCTATCAGTGAGTGCATTAGTGCTAACGAGGCGCTTTGTCCCTAAAACTGCACCACTTCACATAGTTTCGAGATTACAACCTTCCTGAACTGTTATCATGGGGTTATAAAAAAGCGAAGCCAAAAAAGACTCATCACTCATCAGAGAGGTTTGCCTTGGAAGGTTCTAAGAGGAAGCAAAGAGAAACTAAACAAATGATGTAGAGAAAGAACCCACACACAGAACCCAGTCACGATGCTGTTCGATGCAGATGAATGACCTGTTGTGGTATTTGTGTTATTTTTATGTTTCGGGGTAAGGCTAATCCAAACGCATTGATTTCCTGTCCTGCATTGTGAAGTCAGATGTGATTTTTGAACAATCACCTCTGCAAATTAAGAGCAGAACTCCTAGATATAAAAGATATAAAAGCGGAGTTGACTCTAGTTTTTGCTTCAATAATATAATAATAATAATAATAATAGAATTTTATTAAAAGCGTCTTCCAGGACACACAAGGAAATAATTTTTACAAGAACAGCAATAAAAAAGTAGTCAAAAAATAAGAGAAAGAAATCTGAATTCATCTCGGACATCAACACAGAAAAAGGCCAATGCAGGAAAATAAAAAGTAGTTTCAAGACTGGTGAGATAAATGCAGATTGTGCCCTTGTTGCTGAATACAATAATAACATTTTTATATATACATATTTATTTACAACATATTTATTATATATTATGTAAAGTAGCATCTAGTCAATCTGACCACACTTTTCCCCAGACTTTAAGAGTCGTATCCCAAAAACATGTGTATCCGAGAAAGAAGGATAAACAAAAGAAGGCACTAGAATAAACATATGAAGTCATGATGGTACCAGGGGTGCAGGCTTAACAGAGACAGTGTGGAGTGACTAGAAGGAAGCAAACAAGAACCCCCGAAACAATACAAGACATGACCTGAAGAGTAAACTATTTCAAGCGGAAACAATGATGCAGTGAAGAAACCCTTTCGCATGTTGGCTTGGCACCAGCGCTGCACATGAGGCACCAAGCCAAAAAGTCCTGAAGCTATGAAGCCGAGATAATATTGATTACGTCTGCTTCGTCAAAGTTCTGCTGAGTGTTTCTTGGCTTTTTTGACACATTGTTTTGTGTCCGAAATAAATGGAACACCACCACGGTGGTAACCGGAATGTCATGAATGACATTTTTACACACTACTGTAAACTGTTCACGTCGATGTTTGGCTTAATGAAAATTGCTCATGTCTAATAGTTGTAGGCTGATTATGTGTACGCCTGTTTCCGATTTTCATGATATATGACATCACACTTTTCCATATTGGATGTTTAGTTTGTGAACAACTACAAATAAGAACATATAATTCTGTTTTTAAAGTGAGATATACATGGACACAACATGCCCATGAAGTTTTTCACTTGGTTGTATCATTTCAAAGAGAAGCTCACCTTTATGGACCATGTTCCCGGCTCTGGATCTTTCAGGTTGAGGATTTTGGCTGAATTCGGAATGTGAAGAAGTTCAGTCAGGCCATCTTTACTCCCGATTAACTTACCTGAAAAGAAGCATATCATTGATATCAGGGTCCACCAGAATCGGGCTGTATAACATGTTGAAATATCTTCCTACCTTTAGGGTTGCGGATCTCAATGTTTGGGGCAGGACCGCTCAGGGCGACCGTGACCTCTTTTAAGCTGGGGTCAAAGGGGATCTGCCAGGTGTTGCTGACGGGATTATAGTGGTCGGTGGACAGCAAGTGGACTTTTGAGGACTGGACGGCTTCCTCCACCCATTTTAACACCTTTCCAGAGACAGAATTAAACAAATGCATGTAAACTGACTTTGGGGGGGGGGGGGCTGAATGGAAAGCAAAAGTCATGCAGAAAGCAATGATGTATACAAGTTAACATCACATTGCTAATTATTTCATTATAGTTTTCTGATCCACACTGGAACCGTGTTAATTAGCCACAAGCAAATGGATGCACATCTGGGGTGAAACATGGGAGCCCTGAGTCCAGACAAGCAGTTAAGAGTTTTACCAGACCGCAGTGCGAGAGCTACATAATGTCATTTAAACATCCCCACTGCATGAAAGTGAACGAATCTGGACACAGACTAAAGATTAAAGGATCTGAAGCAGCTGGTTGCCGGGATGCTGACATTATTGGTAGTTCTGATATAAGCAAATCGTAGAAAGAATCGATTCTTGCAGTACAACAAAGAGAAACCATGGCAAAGGCACATGTAATGACTGTAGGACATCACTCATGATTTACAGAATCCTGAAGTCTGGACTGAAAGCCATGCTCTTCTTGTACTCACAAAATGTTCTTCCTGATGTTACCTGTGGGAAGTGGAATGCTGAGTAGACAGATGTTGGACACATTAAAATGGCGGCTGTGACTGAAGAGTTTGATTTGGTTTGGTTTTGCTCTGCTTGCCAGTGATCTTTGGCTAGCACGACATCTACAAATACACCAGATATCACCGTATAATAGACTGTTCCGAATAGGGGTCACTACAATGGGCATCATTTATCGGGCACAGCTTTTACTCCAGATGACCTTTTTGATACAGCCCTCCCTATTTATATAGGCTTGGGATCAACACTATAATACCTAGTTTCCAAAGAAAAGGATCTTTCTTTCTGCTGTATTACAATTATAAAGTACACGGATGATCAGATGATCACTGATGGCAATGTGATGCCGCACCACTGGCAGGTGAGGAAAAAAACAAGAGAGGGGTAGACAGGATCCAACTAGACCTGACTGGATTGTATGGTAATGAAGAAAAATCTAAATCTTCATCCGTTACCTCGTTGACCTGTTTCTTGTCCAGATGGAAAACCTGTCCGGAGCTGGTGGAGGCGATTTCTTCATAAACCTTATAACCTACATGTGACCTGTCATCACAGTCTCCAGTCAGCACAAACACCACCTGCGCTCACGAACAAACACAAACACATGACGTTGCTGTCTGATGACAAACGCGTATCTCTTATTTCTCTATTTGTTGGTAAGAGCGAAAACTAAAAAGACAAATAAAAAGATACAAAATCGTTCCAATCTTGAAAGACAATCTAAAAGTATAAATACAGGATTTTGCTGTTTCGGTGAGGTGAGGCTACCTGAGACTGTTTCTGCTGGATGAGCTGCAGGACCTCGTGAGCCAGTTTGTAGTCTTTGGATCGGGCATCCGTGAAGACATAGATGAAAGAGCCAGGTAGGGAGATCTCCAGAGCGATCTTGATGGCGCCGATGCTCATCTCGGGGCAGTCTCCACCTCCCTGTTGACATTAAATATCAACACGTGTGTCGTTCGTTTTCAAAAGACGGTGAATCTGGAGCGCCAGAGCTCTGTGCTTTCTTCTGGTTTTCATTACACGGCCCTGCATGGTGAAATTCTTGAACTTTTAACATCGATTACGACTGGCTACGAAAAAAAGGCTAATTGTTGTGTTTTTTAAAACTGTTTAGACTGCCCAAAGTATGCTCTGGTCAAATCAGATTTCAGATCCAATCTGAGTTGAGCTGAAGAGATTCCCTGCAGTATAAACAAGATACTCTAGTGCATCAACTAAAAGCTTTCGTCACTAAAACCACAAAAGTCTGGAACCAGGTGGAACCAGTCATTTAAGATTCATGCAAAAAACATGAAATGTATCTGATTTAGTTTAGACGCACAGTCAACGATCTGATTATTGCAATCATCCAAGTTGACATGTGAACAAGTAGCGTATTTGTATTCTTATTTTGTATGTGTATTCCCACCTCCACTGTTCGGCATGTGTTATAAAGCACGAGTTTTAAGTTTTGTTTTTGCTATTTTTATTTAACTTCTACCACACCGAAGTCTATCAAGACATCAGATCGACATCAGTAACACGGCCATACAAAAGTTAAACATAACCTATGTCCAAATGGGTACAGACTTTTCCAGGCATACTTTAAAGTCTTGTTAGAAGCCGAAAAATAACTGCTGAAAATGTGAATACCATTCGTTCTTGAAATGGAATGTCCAACAAGCTCATGGTAAGGTGTCCGGATGTCTGTGATGTGTATTTTATTTGACATTTTCTGTTTCTTTAAACATTAAAATGAAAGCACAGAAACATCTGCCACAAACTCAATCTGTACTTCCTATTAAAGAAGAAACACACATCAATCATTTTTAATAAAAAAAAGTACGATATATAGAATTACTCATAGATCAATCTTTCTCTTTTTGGCTTCTGCTCTGCTTTGATTGCTTGATAGATAGATGCACTGGCACGAGTTAACAGGACATCCTTAAATCTGCTCAGTAGACGACCTGTTTTCTCATTTCTTTATCCTTGTCAAAACACTGTGCATGCAGGGCAAGGATATTTTGGACAGACTAAACACCAGACAGGGCCTTGGACATAGCCGATAGAACAGAGGAGACTCCAACATGGACCCCAATGTTGGTGGATAGAAGACGATCATATATGAATCATATACGTCATGATTTATCAAATCACTATTATGTAAAATGAGCTTTAAAAAATTGTTTAATACATTGGCAATAGTTGACATCTATTAATTGTTGTGTAATATTAAAAACTGTTCACATTGTGCTCTGCATATATAATGGGTCTTTAGATAAATGGGGTCTTTGTAATTAATGTTTCCTGCATATCTGTTTTTACATCATATAATCACTGCACGGTCTAATACAGGGGTGTCAAACCCGAATTCACAGTGGGTTTAAACGTGGGCACTTAACGTTAATATTTATTGATTTATTTAGTTTATTTAGTAAACACCATGTCTAACAATGTAAGTAACATTCATGACAGGAGACTTAGATGTTAAAGAGGAGAGTTACATGTTTAAAACACTACAGAACGAATATACAGCCATGACAGCATTCTGGAAAGATATGCACAGCCATAAATACACAACACATTGAACTTTGTGGTCCAAAAGTGTCGTGTGTTGGTCAATTCTGATTTATTGGCTCAAATCTGAAATCTGGTTTTATTTCTCAGAAGTTTCACTATAAACCCCCAAAAGTTACAAAGCTCATCAGATCATTAATCATCGTCATATGGACGGTAGTAAATCAATTTAAAAATAATCGTTATGGAATTATTACTCCCAGACTTTACCAGTTTCCGAACGTGTGTTCAGAATCCAGATGACCTTTCTGATAAAGTAAAATAGTTTCTCATAGTGAACACAATCGACCTGCCAGCGATGCTGTCTCAGGGGTGAGTCACGATACAACACCCCCACTGAAAACGCAAGCATTCGCCTTGACCTGTAGGGGGCATTTTGTAAAAGTTGTGCTATTTGTATTAAAGGTAAATAAAGTAACAGACCCCTTTAAGACTAGTTGCAGACACAGACTGTATCAGGTCACTTCCTTTCAGTGATGCTCCTAATAAGACTTTGCATGTCAGTATGAAAGTTATTCATGAATTGGATGGACGATATGACCGACGCAATGTTGTATGAAATAATATGAATGAACCTATGGTGTATAGCACTTGGGTCATAAAGGTCATTGGTTCATGAAGTATGCATGTTTTCCCAAGTTCCTTCCACAGTCCACAAACATTCATCCAGGTATATTTCAGCCAGGTAATACGAGTTGGTACCAGTCGGAATACAAATTGGCGGCCTGTCTTTGTACTTGACTTGACTGAAATATGAGGTACTGTACCTGTACGTAGAGCTCCTGCAACTCCGTCTGGAATTTTTTGGGGTCGGTCGTTATGGTGACTGGGCCGATCTCTGCAGAAAGCACGATGAAAATCAACATTTGTTAGTGGTTTGGGGAAAAAATGTGAAAAGCAAAACATTTAACTCCTGTAGCCACGGCTACAGTTATAAACTGGTGACTCTCAGAATCAGAATCTTCAGATCACAAGCCCAGATATCTAACCACCAGGCTACAGCTGGTAACTCTGTGGGAAACTGGAGTTTGGAAGCTTGGACTGGAAAGCCACAGATAGAGATAACTGAACCTGTACCACAATGCATTTCACAATTAAAGCCAAATATTTTTAATCAAACATGTTCCAGAGTAGTGCTCATAGTGATAGTAGTGGTTCTACCAGGAACTCTGGTGCCTGAAGTCATGATAAAGCCTCACAGACCCAGAAGTCCAAGCTGGGAGGCCCATGCGAACTCTACAAGACTTCAGTTGCTCAGACTGAATTGTAACTGAAATGTAAATCGTTTTGGTTATAGGCACCTGCTAAATGCTGAAATTGTAAATGCAAGTAAATGTCTTTTATATGGTGAATAATTTAAGACAGCAGTTCTCAAACTGTCATCTGATCCTCCCTAACGCTAAATAAACGTAGAATTTTACTGCGATATTAAAATCTAAATTAAAATTTAAAAAAAGAATTTAAAAATGAAGAAAAGAAATTTACTAAAAGCTCCCGATGGCCAGTTTTTATGATTTTAATCTCAGAGTCAAATATTGTATTCCAACTTTAATCTTGGAGTATTATATAAGTATTTTATTCTGTCTTTATAATCAAACTAAACAAAAAAGGTGGCTTTAATATGCTATCATACAAGTCAATATTAAATAACAATATTAAATGATCTGAAAAATCATGTTGGTTCATGTTGGTGCATTTTGTATATAAAGTTGTATTTGTCTATCAGGTCAGGACTTTAAACACTGACTACAGATCTTTTGGGTTAGAAAATGAAGCTTTAATGAAGCGTTTTTTTATTTTCATTATCAGTGTTTACTTTAACATTAACGTGTAACGTTTATAGGTGTGTTTGTACTTTTTTTTCCAAAATCATGAACCAAGTGTCGTAAATCATAATGCATTGTGGATAAGCTGTATCGTTACATCCCTAGAAATCAGGGCTCTGTGAAAATGCTGAATAAAAGTGATGAGAAAAACATGCCATCAAAAAATCTTAAAGGAATTCCAGCGTCACATCTGCATGCTGCATCAGTGTTGTGGAAAAAGCATTTTTACGTCGTCTGTCCGTTAATCTTGCTGTGCATGTTACGGTATGTTTTGGTTGTTGTTTACATTTATATAATTTCCATCATATGTCATTAACGCGGGACATTAATCTGACGTGAGATTTATGAAGGTTCAGCATCTGTGTGTAGAATTTAAATTCACCATTTATGAGAAAGTTGTCTATCATCATTTGTGTTTCTGGTCAATCATTTGTTTAAATATCTGGAACGTTGTTTAAAAACTATCCTCAAAACACGCCAATTTTGAAGTTTGTGAAGTTTACAGTGTTCTGTAAGATCGTTTGACAAAAACACGAAGAGAATAAAACATTCAGGAAATCTGCAAACTGCATCACTGTTACAGAAATAGTATCCAACTTTTATCCACCGGTTTTATTCCTATTAATATTTTATTTACTTTATTTTATGACTAGTAAGTAACACAGAATACAGTCTGTTTGGGTTTTACTCTGCATAATAAAAAGTATTTTATGTATTTAAAAATGTTCTTTTTTGTTAATTTATTCGTGTATTTATCTCGGTTTTCTCGACACTGACTGTAGTTCATTTGTCTTTCGCTATTAAAGATCCAAATCTCATATTCTCTCTTTGCCTGTGTGTTCTACACAGATGAATACTACATTAACACAACTGACATAACTGTAAATAAATCATTATAGATGTTTTTAATGTATAGAGCGTGTATGCAGTAACCTTTTAAAGCATTTTTGGTATACAAAATGAGACATTATTTGATTTTTACGTCCTATTTACTTAGGTAACTGACTATGTAGGGAGTAAGATGACAGAGCAGCTTGCTAGGTTTTAGAACACACCAGTGAACAAACATTATTTTAAATGATGTGTGATGTTTTTATGGTTTATTTAGGAAGTTTACATATGAGGGGGTTCATTCTATTTACATTATTTGTTTTCTGTAAAATAGATTTAATATACAAACAACTGGACTTAAGAAATCTTACTTAATATCTAACTAAGTCAAGGGTAAACTTTATTAAAACTTTATTTGGTAATTCATTAACCTTATGTAATTAATGTATGTATGTATAATGTAATTAATGTATAATGTAATTAATGCATAATGTAATTACATTTATGAGTGTTAGAGTATTTATAAAGACATTTCCGTGCCTATAGCCCTGCTGAGACTTCCTATGACAAAGTCAGTATTAACAATGCTCTCATCTCCTGTTCGTTTCATTTGTTCTCCCCTCTAAGAGGAAAGACCGTACCGCTCAGGTATGCTGCTCCGTCTGAGGCATGTACTTTAGCGTGAGGTCATGGTTGGCTGAATGACCTCATGCTCCCTGCTAAGGACGTTTTTTTCCCCTGAAGGCGAAACTCAGCAGTCGCCATTTTTTCAGCTTGCTTTGTTCTTAGTTTCTTCATAAGCTTTTTGGGTCTTCGTTCTTTCCCCACACTGACAGCAAGGACATGAAGTGAAGCTCACTGAAGATGTTTATCTCTTGTCAAATATGTTGTATATTATTTGCTTTACTCGATTCCGCCTATGAAAATATGGCTTCCTGTGTAATTACGCATGTTTAATGTTTAGTAACTCGTTTCACTGGTGTAGCATTTAAGTGGTGCACGTTTACTAACTAATCTCAACTATAAGGTAATTTATGCAATGTTACAGCAATTTGGTGAGCAATCACTTAGTCAATTTATCCGAAAATAGCTAAAAACACAACTTAACAACTCAACAGGGGGCCTGTTGCTGGATGTTCTGGGTTTTACATTAAACTGTAACAATTGAATTCTGTTATTTAATTCATTTTGTTCTCTCCAGCTAAATACTGATTTATACTTTATACTATACATCGACTACAACAGCAAAGTCATTGCAAGTCGCTCTGGCGTCTGCGAATGAATACATGAGCGGCTTTTTTATTCACTCTTTTACTGATTTCCATGAAATGAGCAAAGTCTGTGAAATCAGTATATTATTACAAAAAATATTATTGTAAATTGAAAATGACATTGTAGTAAGTTTCATCTTAAAAAGTGATGCAGCAGGTAGTGTTAGCCTGAAATCGCTTCTTAAATGTAGGCCGGCTGTGAAAACTTCAGCAGAAATGCAGAGCAATTTAAACTTGACCCACTGACAAAGACTCTGCACGTTACAAGACTCTGGTTGCTGTTGCGTGTCAGATCTGTCCAGTATTTCTGAAATCCCAGGGTTTAAATCCATTGAGAACACGGACATGTGCTTCCGATAGCTTTGACAAGATCCATGAGCAGGCTGAAAAGCTTCCATGTAAACTTGCTATTAAAGAACCTGAACTTTCTAGCAGCCCTGAAGTTCATGTCCAAGCTATGAACCTGGGGACAAAGTGCGTTTTTTCTAAAGCAGGTGGTCAATCACTTATCCTAACCTGTGTCTCCAAAGTGTAAGTGTGTAAGTGGCTACAGGAGACTTAAAAGGCCAGCGCTTTGCTTACGAATGGAAGAAGAAATGTTCACATTTGATGTTTCACAGCATCTATGAGGTTTAAGTTCTCACTCTGACAGCAAAATGATTCAAAAGTTGCTGTGGGAGCGTTTACATGGTTCGATTTGCTAGCGACCTATCTAGTTTTCTAGAGTGACCCTTTCTGAACCCTAATGTTTTAGGCAGCTTGGAATCAGGGCAGTTTTGAGAGATTTTAAATCAAACAGAGTACTCTATATGTTATTTTACCAAGCACACGTTTGGTGAAAACAAATCCTCTTTCAAAATAAAACACTTGAAAACCACAGCATGACGTTTAGCTAGTTTGTGAACAACCATGAATGTGTCCAAAGTGGTTTAGCACGGCGCACTCCTCCAATACTTTGTAAATCAAGCGTTTTTTTTAATGGCTATATAGTATTTACAGTGATGAGACACATGGTGCAGTGGACCAGCCAAACCTAAACCTCGTTCTGGACATTACAACACAGTGGTGAAACAGATAAGCTATGTAAAATAATTTTAAATAAAATAATATAGGTGCTGCAAAAAGTGCCAGAAAAGGCCAGAAAGCACAATTTTGTCAAAGGTTTTAATTTGCCTGATTTGTTGTTTGAACAAAACAACATCCCCACCACATCTGCTAATTGTCGAATGAAGAACAGTTCGATTTTTCCTTTTTCTTAAATTGATTTTCTTGCCAAATTAATTACTTCCATAAACAAAATACTTTGAATACACAATTATCCTGCGGTTCATTCAATTGGTTCAAGATTTCACTGTGGTTCTTGCAAACAAGGCGGCTTTGTGAAGAGCTGGAACAGGAAATTCCTTTCACATTTTGCCACCAGCTGACTGAGTGCTGAGGTTCTTTTTTTAATTCTTGAACACCATCCTGAAATATATCCCAAAACAATTTTATAGTAATCTAAATGTGTGGTTCAAATCAAGCAAAAAAGACTGGATGGACATGGATTTGCATTGTAATAAAGAACAGTACATCTGCCAAACAGGAAAATAAAGATCTGATTCGCACATGCTTCACAGTGGGGTTAGCTGAGCCTGTCACACACCATAAAGTGAGGCTGGACGAGGACCTCCCACCGTGATTTACCACTAAGGCGCTGTATCTGTGGGAAGGCAAAACTTGTTCTGGTTTAGATTGAGCTACCTGTTGAGAGGGCACGTCTGAATTTTAGACCTCACTTACTTTCATGGCCCAAGTGTGTAAGTTTGGGGGGGGGGTCTTTAACCACTTTTATCAGGATTAAAACCCATTGCTTAAAACACTGGTTCAAGCCTCACTACTTGCTAGGTTGTTGCTGTTGAGTCCTTGACCAAGACCCTTAACCCTAAAATGATCGGACTGTACACTTTAAGTCAGTGTGTGTGTGTGTGTGTGTGTGTGTGTGTGTGTGTGTGTGTGTGTGTGTGTGTGTGTGTGTGTGTGTGT
>JAOTRQ010000014.1:611477-626728 GCA_028565875.1 Hoplisoma paleatum | reverse complement strand
CGACTATTAGTCGATTAGTTGAAGTAAATGACGACCTCTGGTCGACCAACAAAATCCTTGGTTGTGGACAGCCCTAGAATACTGTTTATCCTTCTCCTCTTTAAAATATTCATGCACATGAAAATTATGACTTTTAAAATAGAATTAAATTGAAACTCAAATGGTATGTTATTTTCTCAAATGAACAGATCTTTTGCTCTTTCATTAATCTGTTTCACAAGTTTCTGAAAGGTCTGCAGGTCTGGACCTCTGCTAAAACTTTCATATCATGTTATGACCTCGAGGATGAAATCTAATCAGAACCACTTTCGTGGGCTACACCGGTGTGATCAGGAGATAAGCTTGTGGCAACAATCAGGCTAAAATCCCAAAGCTCCTGCTGATTTAGTGATAGACCTCTGGCCTCTTAATTGATGCCGAAACCCATGACATCAGCCTGTTTGACGCTTAACCCTGAACGATTACTAACTCTACATGAAGAAGAATTCCAGACTTTCTAGACAGTAAAGCTGCATATGATACACCCCCTCTGGAGGAATAAGTATATGAGAGAGCTTTCTTGAGCAACACCTGAGGCGCTGACATAAGCACATGTGCTGCTCTCAAATTAGAGGCCATTATGATATTCTCTGTTCATCATTACAGAGATGAGACGACTGAATTAGAATGTACTTGGACACACTCCCGACTCCTGTTAAAACAAAGCAACAAAAAAAACTTGCCCTCCAGGAATTCCTGCCTAATGGCATCATTATGGACCTGAATCTAGCACCCTTGTAATCTAGCCTGGGCGGGGGATTCCGAGATGACTCGAACCACTCAAGCTCAGAGCTGTCAAGACACATTTGACGAAGGAATCTTCCTCAGATGCTTGTTTTTACGGCGAATTTTAGCTCTGTGATGTGTGGAAAACTACATGGACTTGTGCAGGTAAAGAGGGAACAGTCAGGAACACTGTTGAAAGAATTTCAAATTGAGCTGTGCTTGATGTGTGCTGGTCAGTTATTATCTACCCGTAATGCCATCTGAACTTAAATGTTTTGCAGTGATTATTTCTTAATCTTGATTTATTGTTCAATGATCTTTTTTCAAATCAGGAAGATTATTAACAGTGGTATATTAATCTAGCTATCGTTGGAGCAGTTCCGTTAATAAGCACCGATATCTACTTACACACATAAGTATTCGTTCGAGTATTCACAAATTCACTCGAATCTGATCTTTGATTGTGGTGTGCCCAAAAAACGTTTTTTATGTATATGAAAGGCAGGTACATGCATTTTACCCCCACGGAAGCTTTTAATTGGGCCTTTAAAACATCTTGCTCAAACTAATTTCAATTTAATGCTGATTTTAGAAATAAACAAACATGCAGGAAGACAATGAACTTTCACAGGCTTGCATTTATTGGCCTGAGATGTAGAGTACGAGGTGAAAAAGAAAATGAATAAAAAAAATAAACAAGCATGCGGTGTCTTGCTGAGTGCTGTCTAAAATTTAAGACCTCTCAAGACATTTGAAACTCGCTGAGGCCCCCGTGCACCTATTAACATCGATTCCACGACTGCATGCCTGAAGGCCACGCACTATTTCCCATTCCAGGTCACTGAGAGCAGCCTTCATTTCCGCTTACCTTCATACATGTTTGGTCAAAAGTATGTGGACCCCTCGAATAAATCTAGAGTTCAATTGTTTTAGTCAAAACGACTGTCAGCAGGTGTAAAAACCAACATTGTGACAACTGTTCATGGCATGTCTGTTTACACAAAGCTAAGGTCCATAAATTAAACATGTTGTGGGAGAAGCTGTGAGGCCTGCACAACCCCTGACCCCACCATCATTACGAGATGTCACAGGTGTTGAACCAAAAATCAAAATCTGGATTTTTTGGCAATTTTTCTCAATTCGCTTCAGAAGTCGAATGATTCAGAAGTCAAACCGACTTCCGGAACGGATTAAATTCGACTTCCGAGGTTCTACTGTACAAGTCTGTGTGCACCTGACCTGATTATTTAGCTTGCTCAACTTCAGCACCTATACAGCAGGGGAAAATAGCAAGTAAAATAATTTGTCTTTGTTTAGGAGACACTTTTAGAATTGAGATTACTCATTTCACCCATGAGATATTTACATTATATTAGTGGACGGCCCTAGCCTCAACACCTGGGGAGCAATTAGGGGTTTATATCCTTTCTCAAAGACCCAACAGAGGCAAGCAAGCTTTAGTTGAGTTTGAATCAGTGACCTTGCTTACTAGCCCTGTACCTAAACCCCTAAGCTACAATAAAATGCTAAATGTTGAACCAACTAAGCATACAGACTTATTGAAATAGGCTTGGTGGTTATAATGCTTGTAATTCCTCCAATAATTGGTGTTCTTAGGCTACTTGATGTCACAGAGCATAGTCAGTATGAGCCATAATACAGCACATCTGTTTGAATTTACTTACATATTTGAGTAACGACATAGTACCATGTGGAAATGACCCAATTGCCTACAGGCGGTGTATGTACGTCAGCATGTTTTCCAGCTGGAGATTTTCTTGATTTTAAATGCACACATGGCGCTTGTTAGCTTATACATTGTTTCAACGTTCAATTAAGTGTTAAGACAAAAAAATCAGCCTTCATCCTGACTTAAGATTGCATCAAGATGTCATGTTTTGCTTTCCTTGTCATGACGAGTTCCTCAAAAGAAGGACCTTTCGTGTCCTTAATCAGAACTTCCCTATCGTCCGGGCATAAGCGGGTTTGCTGAGTAAATACAACATGCTAGGGTCACCAACTTACAGACAGCCAAGACAAATAGGTCTAACTTCCTCGTCACAGCATGGGACAATGAATGAACCGAATAGATGCATCCATCTGTCAGCAGCTCCAACACCAGCGGAAAACAAACGTTTTGCAATGAGGATCTTAGGAACAAGGAGTAATGCATGGAATGCAAATGATTCTGTTATTAGAGAATAATCAGATTGCCACCAAAATAACAAAGGAAATTTGTTGTAAAATAAATTATTTAAAAAACATAAGTTTTGTACCAATCCTGTTTAAAACTCAGAGACCTTATAATTAAACCTCAATATCAAAATGCATCATAGTACAAATGCATCATGCACAATATCAACACGTTTCATAGCAACATATCATACTGTTTTATTTAATAAAAGCAATAAACATGCTGATTGGGTGGCGTAGTGGTCTAATGAGCATGCACATCACTGCAGCGTGCTTGGACACACAATTTGCCAATAACCTTTGAGAAGGGGAAGGAAGGTTAGAAGGTTAGACAGGATGGCTTCCCTCCCCACTGCCACTGTCATGTAAGAACTCTGGGACTACATGGCCATTTGTGCATCATATTAATGTAGAACGATAAACTTTTTGCTGACAATGCCCTGATACCAGACACAATCAAATTCCTTAAGATGGCTCCACATTCTGGCAAAACAGAGCTGTTATGTTAGCAGAATGTTGGTCCATCAAAAATAACTTTACAGCTTGCAGTTTGTTGCAGTATTTCCGGCCAAATGAAACAATTGAGTAGATTATTTTTTTATAAGGCCCAAGTCTTCATTTAGGGGGTTGTTTTCTTTGGCTGGAAAGGTCAAATCTACAGGCTTGATGGATCCTGTCGGCCTAAATGCAAAAAGACGTTGACATGTTTTTAGTATGATGCAGCACATCTGGATAACTATTCTAAAGCTTGCTTCTTTGAAGGGTCATCTTTTTCCTTCGTGTTGGAAAACTCTCCGCTTATCTCAAACTGATAGTGCTCAAATGAACACCAGAGCTAAGCGTAATGTAATTCATTAAAGTGAAGCAACAACAATGCTTAAATGCCGTTGTTATTTTTTTATATGCACCACAAAGTAATTTACCACCACAACGCTAGGGGGTGTCGAGTGTCTAAGGGTTTTTTCGCGCTTGTGTTTACGAGTGAGAGAGGTCATTCATGTAGCTTTTAGCTGATCGATTTTGAACAACGATGCTTTTAAATGTTGGATAGAAAACATCAAGGCATTTCCATATGCAGAGAGCAATTACTTTAACTACAAGCGTGCGCACGCCATTGGTTGGATGGCTATCATGTTCCTTCCTGCGGTCTTAGTTGCTATACCTTGCAGTCATCATCGTTTTGACGTCTATTCGAAAATGTTAGAGGAGACCGTCAAGCTATGCACAGGTTCAGCGCAGAGGTTTCAAGTCGACACAGATATTCTGGATTGCGATGTCCCTTGACACAAGCTAAGAAAAAGAATGCACCCATGGAGCTGACAGGTTTAAGTGTCTTCATTAAAAACCCAACAGTGACTGTGTAGCAGAGCTTGGATTTGACACTTGGCTACACTGTCCTATTGATACTATGGTACAATAACACAAAATAAAAAGAGTTTTTATACATCACTATAAACAAATTGAAACAATCCACATTATTTATCACTATTTAGTTTGAATTTGCCAGTTTGAATAGATTGTTTGCAAATCAACAAATACTATACTAAATAAACAGCAGGGGATTTAGATGTTCCCTTAGCTCTTTAATCAAGGCAACATAACCGTCACTGAATTTACACATAATGTGTATTGTAATTAATGAGTGCAGAGAGATCATTTTAAAGCGCTATATGAGACAGTCCGTGTTTGCACAGTGAATACGTTCAGAAAAGCTGGAATGATAATGAGAGTGAAGAAACATCTGGATGTTGCTAAATCCCGAATTCCTAGTGTTAAGAGCACACCTACTCTGGTCCGCCGTAGTCCCAGAGCTGAGTGCTGTAAAAAGTTCATATAACACTAGGTGGTACACTGTTTAAGTGTTCGTCTTGGGGTTCAAATCAAGATGCGGCTTCTCGGCAAACTGTGACATCTGTCACATTTCTGGCATTCAGACACTTACATTTGCTTAAGTACAACGAGGGGGCAGACGTGTTGTTATAAGGGGGAACCCTGATCGCTCGTTCATCTTTTGATTCCAACTTTTTAGAAAACATGTTGTGGGGAGCCGCAATCACACTTAAAACTGTGCACAAACAAGAAATAAACTCTGTACGAGGGCGTTCTTTACTAAATTTATTTTATCATTATAAATACTATTTTATACCATTATAAAAACATTCATTCCAAAGTTCTGTGAGCAGTTCAATGTGTATTTCTCGTGCACTTAAAATACCTCCATAATTAAACATTTAAATTACTGTCTGTGCTCTTTTGCACTGTAGTCACCTTACTAACAAGCCAAAGGCCATTCAATAATAAATAATGTTCTTATTTAAAAAGACTAAAATACCACACATAGGGTATTTATAATAGTAACAATGACGACTAATTCTATAGCTTAACAAAGTATAAGTTTGAAACATAGCTTAATTCTATACAGTAAGCAGAGATTTATTTTAATACCATGGTTTTTTTTGTCCATGTCATTTTACCCTTACCATCGCCATGAGGTCAAAAATTTCTCTCACTGAACATGTACGTATGTTGATTCCTGGCCAACTTATAACACTCCAAGTGACGCCTTCGAGAGAGACAGTTGACAGATCTTTGTATGCTCTGTGTAAAGAGCATGGATTCCTCTTGTGTGCATGTCTAATGTTCCTTTACATCTCAGAATCATAAAGAAGTTATATTGGCTTCTTTACTTTGCCCCTGGGTGTGAATGAATAAGTAAATAGGTGAGTGTGTGGTGTCCTGCAGGGTACTGGGTCGGCCCCCTAGAAAGAACGTGATCCCTTTTTTTTGGATAAACAGAATAAATGGACGAGTGTCTGTTCTCCAAACTCGGGTCAAAGTTCTCCTGATGAGTACTAAGATACAACTAAGAGACAACTTGACGTTGTGCAGATGGATATCAGTCGTTGTTAGCAAAGGAGTCAGAAATGAAGCTCGTGTAACTTCATGCTTGATGAAATTCGACTTCAACTTGTTTATTTTACACATAAAACAAATACGACTGTGTGTCTCCATTCAGAGACATTTGGGGCTCACTGACAGTACAAGAAAAAAAAAATGTTTGTTTGTTTTTAATGTAAGAATAAAATAGCAGAGCGTACTTTAATTCCTGTGTGCCAGAAAATAGCGGTTTGGTCTGATGTTGGTTTTACTCGCATTAGCCCTAAACCTCCTGAGCATTATCTAAACTATGTGAAGATTGAGTGAGTGAGTGAGTGAGTGAGTGAGTGAGTGAGTGAGTGAGTGAGTGAGTGAGTGAGTGAGTGAGTGAGTGAGTGAATGAGTGTGTGTGTGTGTGTGTGTGAATTCATTTATGAATGAATACATGTTAGTGTGACTATTTAAACGAATAAGTAAAAGAATGAGTGTATGAATGAGTGATTTCATTGATGAAATGGTGATTAAGAAACAAAGTAAATGAATGCGTAAGTGTTTGAGAGACTATATTGATTAAGTTCCCATGAGGATAGCACCAAACCCATGAGCGCTCCCCGGGCGCCGTGGCCAGGGGCTGCCCACCGCACAGGCCCTGTGGGCTAACTGCTGCCCCCTAGTGTGTGGAAATGTGTGCTTTACTGCACACATTGGGTTCAATTGCGAGAAGTAAAAAAAATGAGTAAAATAACTGATGAGTTAGTTATTTAGTAAGTAAATGAACGGGTGAGTGTATTTTTAAATGAATCTTACCCGGGTCGTGAAAAGGCACCAGAGCGAAGTTATACAGCGGTCTCTTCGGGCGGCTGAGGGACGTCTCCAGAATTTTCGAAGCTCCTTCAATAACCTGAACCAGGTCGTCGTACATGGAGCCGGTAACATCAAAAACAAACGCTAAGGTCGAGGCTCCTTGTGGAATTAGTTCTTTAGCGTCTTCTGGAGCTGAAAGGACCCGAGAACTTAAACCAAGAAGCACCAACAACAGTCCGGGACCCATTCTAATCCGTTAACCGACGAAGACGCCTTCTTGTCGAACGTTTTACGCGCCAAATTAACGAACCATTGGTTCAATTAGTCAATTATTTGTGGTTTTAAAAGCCAAAAAATTAATAAACTATAAACTTTTTTTTAAAAAGTCGTCGAAACGTTCTGAAGTTTTAGCTCAGAACTCTGAGCGGACTGACGGATACGTGCTTTTACTAACCGCTCATAGAGAAGAACGGGAAAGCTGTGCTCTGATTGGTCCAAAGGCATTTGGGGGCGGGTTTGTTAAATCCACGTGCATAAGGTATACAAAATACCCCACCACACACACACACACCCAAACACACACACACACACACACACAGAGAGAGAGAGTTTCTAGTTTTGCTTTTCCAAATTCTTAAATTTATTTTTATTTGTAATCACTCTGTAAGCTTTAGCAATACAAATGTGAATATTTGTCATGCTAATAAAGCTATTTGAATCTGAGAGAGAGAGAGAGAGTCCAAAAACATGCAGGTAATGTAAATTGAACATACTAAATTATCCACGACTTTGTTTGTTTGTCAAACCCCTACAAACCTTTGCAAACCTCCACAGACCCCAACAAACCCATACAAATCTATATTTCTATATTTCGTAGCTCATTTATGATGTCCTGGCCGAGTCATTAAAGCGTTTACTGTACTGCCTAATGTATGACTCAATGTATGACTTGTATGATGCAAATAAACCTTGATTTGATTTGAGAAAGGACATCCACCATTTAAAAAAATTAACAAATCAAAGCTGTACACTCGTGTGATGAAATGTGTTGTATGAAAGGAGAGAAGGTTAGCACTCCCCTCGACAAGGATGGAAGAGGTCTTAATGGCCTACAACACATAGGCATCTCTAACCATGTTTGGGACAGTGTAGCCTAGTGGGTAGAGCGTTGGGGTGTGAACCCAAAGGTTGGGGGTTCAAATCCAGACTCTGCTACACTGCTGGGCACTGCTTACCCTGTTTGCTTCAGGGGCACCGTACTGCAGCTGACACTGCGCTCTGACCCCAACTTCTAGACAAGTTGGCAGAGAGAAACATTTCGTTGTACTGTACGTCTGTATATGTTTAATGACAAATAAAATTCGAATTTGATATCTAACATCAAATTCGAATGGCATAATGTCTGTACAGTCATAAATCAGCAATTAAAGTAATGAAGTAAATGTAAGCCGTTACTATACTTTTTTTGTGTGTGTATCTATACTTTACTGGGGTATTTTGAATATCAGTTGTTACTTTGGTCCCATATATTTGTGCAATATATTTTACCTAAATGTCAATTCTTCTGAAGTCTTATTACTAAAATTATAAAAGTAAGCGTTAAAGTCAGAATAGATCATAGTGTTTTTACATTTAATTAAGTACATTTGAAGGTAAATAACTTCAGGATCTGTACTTTTATTCGACTACGTGAATTGTGTACTTCGTGCATCACTGTAAGTCAGGCTCACATGAAGAAAAAAAATGTGTTGTTTTTTTAAATAGTGCGTTAAAACCTGTAGTGTACAGTTTAATTAAATTAATATTAAATTAATATGATATATTTAATATATTTCATTATTTAATTTATTATAATCAATTATCTAATTATTTTAATATATTTAATATATATTAAATTAAATATATTTAAATAAAACTTTTTAACGAACACGGAGCTTTAGGAGCGTGAACGCCACAAAACGTCGCGAGATGTTGTTACCATGGCAGCGGTGAGACGCCCAATGAGAAATGACGAAGCAGCTGAGTTTCAACTGCAGGGCGGTAAAGCTAATGTTGGCCGTAATACAAAAAAAGCTATTTTATATTTCACCAGAAGATGGCAGTAGATGACAATTTTTCATCTTCGTTTTTTTGCTTTACAACGTGATTGTGTTTTGTGAATATAAACTCAGTTGGAATGTGATGCCTTAAACAATAATTAACTTTGGGACAGATTCAACATTTAAAAATATTTATTTAGTTTTATGATTTTAGTTTTGTATTGTTATATAACAGACATGTTATTTGCTAGAAGCATTATTTGTTAAATGTCAGTGTTTGTATGCAAATATGAGAATTAGTTCTGGGGAGAGTGGTGGCCTAGTAGGTTGAGCTTCTGGCTGTCATTCTGAAGATAAATCAAACCCAGGTTCTGGAATAATGACAAAAGTTATTTGACTTTATATGTACATATGACAAATAAAAGCATCTTCATAATAGATACAAGCAAATTCACACATATAGATATTCTAAAATCTTGTGGGATATTTTCAACAGCGATCAACTGTTATGAGTTATGAGTCCATGTGTGGCTCAACACGTGCCTCATTCTTGAAAACAATGTGCCCTATTCAGCCTGGCTGCAGAATGAAGTGTAGCCCAAACACAATGCATGTAATAATTCAAACAGACTTAATCCAGTCTATTATTCAGCAACTAATCTTCACAAAGCCCTGTTTTGCACATTACACATCACATAACTTAATTTGCAACAAAAAAAACAGACTTGTTTTACATAATACACTAAACGAAGTAAACCATTGCAATCATATTCATCCTTTACATTTAGACTAGTTTATAGCTGCTTATATTATAATTAAAAGAAGAATATTCATCTAAAACGTGTGAGTGAAACATCTGTGTACACGTCTTGTGAATGAATTCATCTGTTACCTTTGTGATTAACATTTTTCCTGATATTTGCACATTATTTGTCACACATTTATGTATTTACATGGCAGATGCCAAACAAGTCATACAATGTTTTTCAGAGTCGACAGATGAATAAAGCTATGAACTTTGAGCATACATGTTAATAAGTAATAACTCCTGACATTTAGGGATTAATCTTCAGGTTGTGCTAACATTGCTACTCGAGCAAGATGTGATGGAAACCAGACAAATTTGCACTAAAATGTCAGAAATTAAAAACAGAATTTGGTTTTCAGCTAACCAAAAATCTAAAAAGAATTGGTTAAATAATTAAATAACTAAAAGATAATCACAGGTATTTTACTGTTGTTTCTATGTTACTACTGTTGTTACTATGTATGTTATGGGGGCGAGGTGATGTTGTTATAATGTACATTTATGAGTTCAACAGATAAAACAAAAGCATAATCCATGCAAAACACTAAACATACAATTGGTGCTGGTCTAGTTCTATAAATAAAGAGCTTAGGTTATAAAATACACTGACTGAAAGTCATGCAAGAAAATATTTGCATAAAATATATAAAATTCAGAAAAGTAGGGGCAATATGTGAAGTGCTATTAAGTAACCTGTAATAAATAAATAAAAATACTTGTACCAGTTCTTTGGGGGTTTAGAAATGCCATGTTTTGTCATGGCTTGGCATCGGCTTCTTAAATAAACATGCACATACCTTAAAAAATAAAACCCCAAAGGCTTGGCATCTGGCCTGTTGTCAGCTAGAACTGCACTTGTGCATATGCCCCAGTCTAACATGCCAGAATGATGTGTTTGTGGGAACAACCTTTGTTGACCCAAAGCTTCAGAAACAATGTGCATTCCCAGACATCAAACTCACACAGAAAAAGGAAAACAATAACACAAACTCTGTGTGGGAAAAAAATAATTATTCTGCAGTGTCCTGGGAAAGCAGACGGTTTCCCAAATTCAGAATTGAACAAGTCATAATGTAGCAGGTGCAGTAATGTTAAACAGTAGATCAAATGGATTGCAAAACATTGATATACAATGAGATAAACATTTTTAAAACAAGTTAGACTAGGTCTATGGGAAATACAAAATATGTTCATGAAGTTCTTTGCAAAGAATCACTCGCGCATAATTGCCCTTTTATGCAAGTATGCCCCACTCATCCCATGTCTATGCTGAATAGATGACCACCTAAGTGATGGGTGGTACCAGGAAGGTACTATACCAATTCCCTCATTGTGACATCACAATGGCTCGTGATTCTGGACACCAAAAATATTTTTACAGATTTTTTCTATAAAAAATGCACTGATGAGTTTTTTCACAAAGTGAAAAATTTAGTCCTAAATAAATATATTTGCAAACAAAAGACTAATATGGTTTACTTTCTGTTTTATTTCTTAAAATGTTTTTCAAGCTTTAATGACAAACAACATGCTTGTGTGCCAACGCATATCTTCTATCATTATCAAGTTTGTGAGACAAGAGGACATAATTAAACACATAAGGTTCTTGGTATGTCAGTGCGATTGAAAACAGACATGAAAACAGACATTTCTCTTTTTTATGTTCACGGGAATCATTCTCTTTTCTGTATTGTATTTGTCCTAGTTTCCTTTTTGCTGTCTCTTTGTACTTACCTCATTGTGTGTTTATGTTTATGCTGTGTACTTATATTCACAAGAGTGCATAAACTGACAGGTGGTGTGAATAACACTGATCATGTTCATCATGGCACCACTTATTTGGAAGCTAGTGAACAATTTATCTTCAAGATGATGTTGCAATGCTTGATTGGTGTTTATAATTACAGAATTCCCAACAATAACCTGACTGTACATTTTCTTTTGAGAATCTCCTTTTATTTGCACCTATTACAGTCTTTCCTCTGAAGTGAAAATTGGTAGGTCTAGTTTGCAATGAAATGCAGTTCCAATTCAGCTGGCATCTGTCACTTTGGTTAAAGCCAGGGCTCAAGACTTAATGTATCCAAACAATGTACTTAATTACGTTTTCATACTGGAACAAAACTGCTACCATACCAGTAAAATCATAAACAATACCTTATGCACTTGTTAGAAGTAGATACATTAAAATAGCTACACTCAGTAGGCTAATTAGCATTGGTGGCAACATACTTTTGCTCGTGTAATATATAATTAACCTTGTTCACCAAAAATGTGAGAACGAGTTTGTAGTGGACAATGTTAAGTGACATTATAAGAGAGATCAAACATAATATATCTTAATAGCCTATAATGTTAAAAGGTGGCTAACAAAGCCATCATTCCACATTGCTCCTTCCAGCACCTGACATCTAACCTGAATAAATCTAAAATAATATTTATACCTTTTACAGCATCTTCAGCTCTCATCTCTGTGTTTGGTTTGAGACAAATGAGGAAAATAAACTCTTTCTAACTCACCAGCAGCATAGATTAATGTGTTTATAACCCAAGCCATGATTGTACAAGTGCACAACCTTATTTGCTGAGAAGATCACCATGACTCCATTAAACTCTCTGCAGCGCATTTACCACCACAGGATCAACAGGAGAACGACAGCCATCCTTAAAGATCCCACCCACCCCCAAAATGGACTGTTCACACTTCTTCACTACGAACAAATGCGGGTACACACACAGTACACTAAACACACATAGCACGAACGACAAACGCAAACGAGAATCCAGCCGCGATCGGTGGGCTCATAATCTTCCCATAAATAGCGGGGTTGATTAGTCCCTGATCACGAACAGGTGCGGGAGATCAGGGCTCGGGTTCCTAGCACAGGGGGGCGTGACTGAAAAGCGGTGTCAGTCAAGAGTTAGGAACGTAGTTTCTAACATGTATGGCCATTAGTTTTGCTTCTTCGACAAAGTGTCTTATATATGCTCAGATTTCGCGAGACCAGGTGGCGTATTTAAATGTTCTCGTAGATGAATACATTGATTTGAGAGCTCAGACCTTTCCATACTCTAAAGTCAAAGCACCACTATCTATCTCATTATCCTGCCCTCATCTTTAAGTTTGGGCTTTTAATACATATGTGGACCTTTAGATTTAAAAGCAAGCATACCTATTTTAAACATTGTACTCGAAAATTGCACAATTTTAAGTCTTTGTGCAACCTTAGCAGAAATACATCAATTACTTCAGGCATATTTGAGTGCTGGCAGTATCTTTCCTCCTAAGATTCAGGTTGAGAAAGGATTTGCATTTTATTGTAGTTACTACAACAGTGAAATCAAAAAGGTGACATCTTTATTTGATTTTGTATCCAGCAGTATAATTGTTGTTTATGACATAATGTATGTAATCATTGGAAAAATTAGGATAGACTACTCGTTGGAGAAATCAAGCTAATCTTAATGTATTTTAATTCTCATGTATATTTTGTTGTAAAGAGACGATATGCTGTTCATCTGGTTCATCTGGGGGTCTTTTCACTAGAAGTAGCAATCCAGACCCTTCTTTGATTTGCTTCAAGAATGAGGATTTATTTGATTTTTACCCATTGCCAGAGTACAAGCTATTTGATTTGTCAATAATAACTCTCCATCACTTGTTTCCTTCAATGTAGAATAATGTCTTTGATTTCTGAGAAGATAAAAGCAGCAGTTTTATTAGTACAGCCAAGCTTGTCAGAAGAAACCCTGTCATCCTTGTTTAAGAAATTGATGAGCATAGAGGTGGAATGCAAGTCAGACTTATTGATGATAATGATCCGCAGGAATATCTCAAACCTATTTAATATTGCAAACTGCTACAAGTTGGAAAACTGAGAGTAATGCATTTAAATGTTTAAAGTATGTGTTTAAATGTTATATATTTGATTTATTTTAATTTTTCAGTTAAATATTGTTTTAATTGCTGTTAAAATTGTTGTTTGTATATTCAAATTAGGTTTCTGCTAATGTTTTTGCATCTTTTCAGAAGGGTTTAGGTGTGTCACGCCCAGAGAGTCAGAGAACAGCAGTTTATCACCTGTAGACATATCAATAAGTTCATTTTGAATGACCGCCGCCAGCACCAGCACACCAAGTCCAGCCAGCACAAACAGCGCATCCAGCAAAATAGGCCTTAATATTTGGCCTGACAGCTTTCAGGTTCTATGGATCAAGATGCCTTGTGCAATTAAACTGGCTATAGCCGTAGAGCCTTCTCCTAGAGATCGTCAAGAGTTGATTAGAATAATTGTAGATGAAATGTGACTATTTGAACTTTATCCATCAAGATCAGACTGCCTCACCATTGCCAAGATGATAGTAAAGCAGTATACAGAAACCTTTGCAGACATTCTGAAGGATGGCACAAGAATTGGTTTGAATCTGTTGTAAACCAGCTGAAAACTCGTGTTGAACCTGAACCATGACAACATGATAGCAAGACGCAGAAGGGTTAAAGGGCTTTCATGTCCATCATCTATAAACAATGCAAGAGGGCCAGCTGATCAGTATGGATGCATCTATGGCAACTGGAGCAGAGAGTGGGCACCTCACACAGCTCATGGAAACATCATACTACCTGCCATGTAGTCCAGCACCAACAATACTGAAGCTAAAAAGTAGCTGGCCATACCTCTTCACAGAGAAGGGACTTTAAAATCATTTTAAACTACACTTACAGATATCTATACCCTTAAAAAATGGAAGAAGCACTAAAAAACAAATAAATGACGATTTTCCAAGTTTTTGGCAACAGTCAACAACTGAGCACACGAAGACAATACTTGATGCCACTGGACCTACTGTCTTAGTACCATGCATTGTTTTTCTGCTAATGGCATACTGTAAGGAGAAATTTGATGGACTGGTTTTTGAAGTTGATGTAAGTATTAATTTGACTTGCTAATTTGTAGTGAATGTATAAAAGCTTAAACTCTAATTTTATTACCTAAGTCTACTTATTACTAATGTATTATTTTGGCATAAAAACACAAAAATTAATAAATAAATATTTGTATTAAAGTCAAAGTCAAAATTTGCTGTACAATGTTAACTGGTGTACAATGTTGGGCAAACAACTGCATACAATATATACAAAATATTTCTTCTCTTCCATGTCTAAGATGCAGCAGCTTTTGTATTGTCTGTGAATATCCTTTCAATTTTGCACTGATTGTGACATTACAAACCAGTCTGTAGAAAGTGGTTTATTTAGATGTTTTTTTTTGTATAGATAGAGATAGAGAGAACGGTAACTGTTAGGGATTAGGGGTTGTTTAGGAATGCTTACAATGCCAGGACACACCATGGAGACACACCAGGGCAGGTAGAGTAACAAAAGGGCTTTATATAAGGAATAAACACAAGGAAGGAATAAACACGATACATGACAAAAACCAAACGAAACCGAAAATGCAGGAATCCAGTCCCGGGCGCGAATGAACAAAACACGGAACACTGCGGTTCAATAAACACAGAACAGACAGGGAACAAAAACAAAAACGATACAGTCCACGTGACACGGCAACAAAAGGAATCCAGCCCCGATCGGTGGGTTGAGAGTCCTTGAGTAAGGGTGATGATTAATACAGATCGGGATCAGGGGTGTTTGATTACGGCTCCAGGTCCTTAGACAAGGGGGCGTGGCTGGGAGGCACGAGCCTCCCATGGTTGGACAGGACTGGGAGGCGCGTTCGTGTGTGAGGAAACACCGTTCCTCACAG